>CM037855.1:189983236-190026561 GCA_021234595.1 Delia radicum | reverse complement strand
AAAAAATTGTAATTCCCTCGATTTTTCCGAAATTTCAAATCACGAAAGTCAATGAACTTTTAGAACACACATTTTTCAACTACAATTTTTTCAAATAACTCTCCACGCGGCAAACTCTGGGTAATGCCAGCGATAGCAACTAAAAGCACTATTTTATGCTATTTTTCATTTGAGCACCATTTTTTTCATATTAAAAAATTTATAAATTTTCGCCCCTGCTAAAGGTTTAAATTCGGCCACGTTTAAAGGATCTGAAAAATTAAAGCATGAGGAAATTTATTTACGTTTAAATACCCATAATTGTTTGCAAATACGCGTTTCCGTTTTTTGAACCCAGGGGGGCCTATAAAACCCCGTCGAAACTAATTAATTTCGTTTTTTTTTACCAGAGGGAGTCATATTTTTGTTACGTGTGCCCGCAAAAGGGCGTTTTTTGTCAAAAAAAAGACTAGTTTAATAATTTTTTTGAAAATAATTTTATTTAATATTCAATATCAACTATAGTGAATAATATATAATTTTAGTATAATTTATAATAAACTTTAATAATAATCATAATAAAGAAACCCATAATGAACAAATAGTGGAATGTGTTTTTTTTTATAGAAACTACCTGTGGTTTGGGTAGGGTTGATTTGACAATTGAAGGAAGGACTTATTTTAAAACTGTTAAGGCACATTTTATTTTTAGTTTGTTTTCGCCTTTTAAAGGTGAAGATGCAAAAAAAAATATGAATTTAGCAGGACGTTTATACTCCAGGTACTAGTAATAACTGTTTAAGCAAGACTTATCAAATATTAATCAATTAAAGTCTAGAAAACAACGAAAAACCATTAAAAAAAAAATAAATGTGACTTATCAAGTTTTTACAATAAGCCCTTCAAATTATAAATCTAAAAGAATTATTTAAAGAACTAAAGGCACGTACTTCTGTTAACGCAGTTGTTTTAAATTATTTGCTTTAACAAAAACCATAGGCATAAAAAAGTACACCAGGAATATTCCTGGGTTACACAAAATATTTATGTCAATGGTTTAGTTTAAGCTGTTACTTTAGAAAAGATTTTCTAAAAACTGAACACATTAAATTTGGCAAATTTTTTTTTTTTTGTTTTTTTTTATAATCAACCCATTTGTTTTAAAGGATATGGATGAATCGGTAGTTTCTACTAATTAAGTACTCTTAAGTAACGTATTTTCCTTTTATCTACATTTTGACCTCATTTCTTGAATCTTGTTATTACTTTCTCCAATTGGATATTAAATCAGGTTCAGTTGATTCCATTGCATTGGCCTTAGAAGGTAAACTTTTAAAATCGCCTAACCTTCCCATAGAGGTCGTATTGTCTTCATGATCCAAGTCATTGCCCAATTGACTGGTATTAGCAGAATTGGCTTTTAAAGAAGTATCGGTCATTGGTAAAGGTTTTGCTACACCAATGCGTACTACACACTTTGGTGGCACCTTTTAAAGCTTGGACAGCTTGATCTAAAGTGGCATTTTCTAAATTGATATTATTAACAAATAATAAACGATCTCCCGGTATTAAACGACCATCCAATTGAGCTACCCCACCCGGTACCAAAGATCGTATAACTATTAAACAATCATTTGAATCCATGGGATCTTGATAGTCAATATCGAAAATCCTAATCCACGATCACCTTTAATTAGCTCAATAATTGTGGTTCGGATGACCACATAGCCAAACCAGTCATGGTTCTAAAGATCTGGATTTCAATTTAAACGATTCTTCATTTGTTGGAGATGATGTTGCCAAATTGCCATCCGATTTAGCTTTAACCAAACGATCTGTTGAGGGTACTAAATTCTCAAAATTATTCCCCAATTTCTTAAGAGTATCATCGGAAAACGACATCAATTCAGTTTTGCTACGACCACAAACCATGCGTACATCTTGTGGCAACTCTTTTAATATAGCCACAACTTCTAAATGATTCATACCAAATAAGCGTTCACCATTTACTTCCAGCAACTCATCACCGGCACGCAGCTTAGCATTTACTCCCACCGGACCATCGGCCAAAATAGAACGTATATAATGATGAGGTCTTACTTCACGACCTCCCTCAACATCTACAGTTCCTTCTAAAGAAATTCCCAAACCTCCCACGGGGAACTTTTTGATTTGGGCCACTACTACATCAACGTCAGGTCCTACAATTTTCTTCCATTTGCGTATGATATCTTGTTCTACTTCGGGTGTTAGTTCGGGATCAGTGTAATACTTTTGGCGTGTAAGAAGAACATTATTCTTAGCATGCAGTGGCTCCTATTTAAAATAAAATATAAAACAAATTTGTTAAAGTTTTGTATAAAAAAGAAGTCTTGTTCAACATTCGTTCGGCCTGATAACGGTTGTCAAATTTTTAGTCGAAATTTTCGATGCCATACAAAATACTTTGCTCAAATTGAATATTGTAAAATAATTAAACTCAGCTTAAAGCTTGAGTAGATCTGGGTGGATCTGAGGTGGACAGCGTCTGAATCAGGGGCCATTCACACGCTATATACCCATATCTACTATTTCCCAGTATTGATGATAGGAAATGTCATTTTCAAAAGAGAATTTACAATAATTTGACAATTCGTATCACCAATGAGGGAAATAGTAGATATGGGTGGATAGCGTATGAATTGCTCTTATTCACACGCTGTCTACCCAGATTTACTATTTTCTAGTATTTTGTCCATTTCAAAAGAGAATTTACAATAATTGACAATCAATAATGGGAAATAGTAGATATGGATGGATAGAAAATGTCATTTCTTATCATTAATATGGGAAAAAATAGATATGGGTGGATAGTGTGTGAATCAAGATTAATGCCCCAATTCTCTTAGAAGTTTTTGGGATGTTTCAGTCTTAAATGTGATTGAGTGCTAGTTTTTGTACTTAGTATGACAATATCCGTTTATTGTCTGGGTTGTTGTCTTTACATAGACCATAAAATGCATGATTCAGAAAAACGACGATTTGTAATTTCAAACCAGACGGCAAGTATTTTGTTGCAGTCATAAATTATTGTTATATTTAAAAACTATATTTGAAAAATAAAAAATATTTTTTTTCTAACTCCATCTAATCCCATTGGTCGTTAACGGCCAAAATTATTGATTAGTTATACAAGTAAGAGGGTGTTCACAATAAAAGCCAAAAGATAATAACTAAAGTGAAAGAGAGGGCGTTGAATTAAATTGAGGCACTGTCATTGCAATTTCTTTACGTTCATTTATACACATTGTTTTGTATTTTGTAAATTTATGTGTAAAATTGTAAAAATGTATTTCTTGTTTTCTTATTTTATTAAGTTTTTCTTTTCTTTTTTTGTAAACAAAGTCCAGAAAAAAAACAACAATGCCCAAGAGAACAAAAAAAAATACAGAGAAATCATGGCAAATCCATGTTAAACAAATTTCAGTCTCTCTTTATTATTCTCTCATATTAAGAGAGTAATACATTTTTAGTAGGAATTATAATTGATTCTGTTCTGACCAAATTTTAGTCAGCAGCCAGACAAATTCTTGAGTTTCTACAAAATGTATGGGAAATTTTTTCGTTATTAGTTTTATCTTTATTGTGTATCTTCTCTAAGTGTTTGTTCACAATAAAGGCTAAAACCAAAGTCGAAAATATTTCCCATACATTTGTATGAAATGCCAAACTGAATCCACTAATTATGTTTATGGAAATAATAATTTATTTTATCTTAAGGTATATTTTTTATATATATAATATATTATTTTTTTTATGTTGTTGTTACTGTAGTAGCCTTAATTAACTGTTTAGTCGAACGATTCGTATGTGGAACAAATTCCCGCAGAAGTCTTCCCTGTTCTACAATTTAGAAAAATTTAAATCAAATATCCACAACACTACTCCCTCTTTCCTCCTTCCCATACCTTATTTCTGATCAATACAATGCACTGCATGAGTAGGGCATCCCTGAGTATTGGTTAAATTATAAAAAAAAAAAAAAAAAATATGGCCCTAAGGGTCGGTTAAATAAAATGAAGAAATAAAAAAATAAAAATAATAAAAAATTTGCTGGGCTTCGGCGAAATTTAGCGTTTCGTAAAAAATGTATGGATAATTTTTCGCTTATAGATTTAGCTTTATTGTGAACACTCTTTAAGAGGTTGTTAACAATAAAACCTAAAAATAATAACTAAAGTGAAAAATGGAGCGTTGAATTAAAATTGCGGCACTAGCTATTGGCAATTTCTTTACGTTCATTTTACACATTGGTTTGTATTTGTACATGCATGTGTAAAATAGTAGAAATGTATTTGTTGTGTTCTTATTTTTCCAAGTTTCTTTTTTTTTTTTTTTTTTTTTTTTTTTTTGAGAGAAGCAACACTCAGGAAATTCTTCCTATTTATTAATGTGTTGCTTTCTTCGAAAATTGGATAGTGGAGAGATAAAAGGTGGGGAAAGATGAAGGGCTTCAAACATAGCAACACTGTAATTGCGCGAGATGATAAGTCTTAGAACAGTGTTGCTTGCCACCTGATGGAGAGTTGGCGAACTTATTGAAGCTTTTTTGTTCATAGCCCTGATTCATTATTTTACTTCGGTGGGGTTAAGTGCTATGGGAACACCGAAGGTGGGAGCTGCGATACATATGAGGGATATATTATCATACATATTATTTTTCTAAGTGATGTTGCCGTCACCGGGAATCGAACCCGGGACCATCTGTGTAACAGTTCAACGCGCTAACCATTACACCACAGCGCCCACAAAGTACAGAAAAAACAACAAAAACAAAAAAAAAGTAGTTAAATCTTGGCAACTCTATGTTAAACATATTTGAGAGTCTCTCTTTATTATTCTCTCATATTAAGAGAATAATAAATTATTAATCAGTATTAGAACTGATTCTGTTCTGACTAAATTTTAGCCAGCAGGCAGAATTTGTCAGAGTTTTTCCATACAAAATGTATTGAGAATTTTTTTCGTTATTAGTTTTATTTTTTATTGTGTTCTTCTGTAATAGCGAATAAGTTCTATAAACTTTTTACGTCATATGACTCATCTTTTTTAATTAATTTTGCTATACTAAACACGAATACGTAAAAATTTTCAAAAAAATACTTGAGTCGCAAATCGAATACTGACTTTTATAAAATGTCCTTTTCAAAAGATTTTTTTAAATTGTGAAGGGACATTTTTTGAGACCAAATTTGGAATCAGCAGATAAACATTTATAAATATCACTTTTTATAAATCACATCGAACAAATATTGCTTAAATTTCAATGCGAACAAAAAATAAATAAGCGGAACAAAAACCTCATCTATTTTTACCTTTGACGACCAATGGGATACATGTGTCCTATATTGTATCATTGTCCCGCGGAAATTTAATGAATCTATTATAAATATCTCTATGTTTATTGAAACTATTGATTGGACCATCATGTCCAAAAAGAATGATCCCCTATTATTGACACAGAAAATATGTAACAATTTTGGTCCACAAGGTTGGTACGATCCGAATGCTACATCGATACTGTCTACCTATCAAACTCGGAAATATCGGTTGGAAAGTGCAGTTAATACAACAAACACTAAAAATGGGACATATATTAATAATTGGTCGGTTAAAAAGTTGTGTTTTTAATTAATGTTCAGCTAATTCAAATACTTTTGAATTTAACTATGACAACCGTAAAAAGGCCAATTAAAATGTTTACAAAGTTCTCTCCATGTTTGTCTTTTAAACTTACCATCAAATCATGTTGTTCTGATTCTGGAGCAGCCAAAATTTCAGATGCAATAATTTTAGGCTGTTGTTCTTCATGCACAGCTATAACATTTTTATCTACACCAAATGAAGACAAATTTGTAGTGGTCGTAATAGTACTGCTAGTATTACCCGAGGCCAATATAAAACTTTCCGGTTCGGTAGCAAAAATATTTATTTCATTCGAGGGTAAACTATCACGTCCAGACAAAATGATAAATCTGTGGTAGCAGTTGTTGTGGAACGTAATGGTGTTCCAGTGCTAGAGGGTAAATGGGCGGTAGCACTACGTGAGGGAGTAGAGGGAACAGAGGGTATTTTATCATTGGCCGCTATAGCCTGTTGTAATTGTTCATATTTGGGTCCTCTTAAATAACGTTCAAGGCGTAAGTTAACCACCTGTCCCGATTGCTTAAGTAGTTCAACTGCTTGATGATTAGAAAAAACCTTGCAATGATTGGCCATCGACTTCTATAATACGATCATTAACACGTATACGACCATTTAGATCGGCTGCCTGACCCGGGAGAAACACTTTTTAACAAAAATACCGGAAAGTTCCTCCTTCTCACAGACATAGCCTGCTATGGTAATACCTAAACCATTAGCATCTTTGTTAATTCGACTTGTAGTTTTTCGGTTTCTGGTAATTCCAATAAATCAATAATCGGCTGTTTGCCACGATAAATAAATCTTTCATCTTCAGTTGTTGTTTGAGGAGTAGAAGCATTAGAACTTTCACCAAATATTCCGGATAACCGTAGATATTAAATAACGTTCTACTCGGCTCTAATCAACCAAGACTCTAGCGGGTACTACAGCACTTCCGGGTTCTAGATTAAGACCCAATGGGTGAGGGATGTCTATAGCCCGTCCTACCACTAGACGTACATGTGTACCAGATTGTCTTAATACTGTAGCTACTTGTTCCGATACCATTTCTTCTGCAAATAACATCTCCAATTTTGTAATAATGATCTCCAGAACGTAAACGACCATCTCTATCGGCCACCACCTCCAGGTAATATGGTTTTCACTATTACCCCCGAAGTTCTAGCACCAATAATACCAAATCCTAAGCCAGTGCCATCATTAACCAATTCAATAGCCTGTATCTGAACATAATCCGTAGGGAATAATTCTACACCCGATAACGAAGGCATTTTCGTATGTTGTACCAATGTGGGATCTACAATATCTGTGGCTGCTTTACTACTACCCGGACTATTAGGTCCCGATGCACTATTTATAGGTGTAGATAAACGCTCATCAAATTCATACATAACATCGCCACCATTAACACTCAATACCAAATTTCCAGCCATATCAATATCAAAATCATTTGGCAACATTGACGGATGTTGGATTAGTTGAGCATTATAATTCCGATAATGAATCTGAACATGAACAATTGTTCGAAAGATTTGATCTTGTAAAATATCCAATATAGTTTAAGATTAATCAGCCGTTTGAGATTGTAATTTCGGATCATCATTTTCATCGATGCCCTCTTAACAGCCTCAATTTGCTGTAATCGCACTTGATATGTCTGCACTTAAATGCATTTCTCGTCTTTTCTTTTAATTTATTCAAGTGTAACGAAAGAAAAAGAGTTTTCACTTTTATTAATTGGATTACTGGATAGTTTTTTTCTGACGACCACCACCCACTTTAATTTTTTTTTCAGTGTTCAATAAAATATAATTAGAGATTTTCCTCTAGTTTTTTCATGTATAGATAAAAAACTATACATTTTTCTTATACACGCAGCCAGGAGTTGATCCTTTTGGTTTTGATTATTATGGCGGAATGTTTAATGATATGTTTAAGTACTAATTAATGACTTGGTGGGTTAACAATAAAATATTTGTGTCAAGTAAATATTTTTTTTATACCCATATCTAGTGCTGCAAAATTCGGTTGCTTTTCAGTACTTGATACTTTTAATGTGAATACTCGATACATTATTTTGAGGTACTCGATACATGACAGCCAACTGTACACGATGCAATTCCACTTCAACGACTGTTTTATACGACAGCGAACCTTAACTGTAATTGAAAATCTAACGAATTAAAAAATAAGTGCAAATGTACACACAAAAAAAATTCTAGAGGGAATGCGATGAAAGCAAATTACCGATGACTGTTTTTACTCAGTATAAACATTTCAAATTAGAGAAAACATGAACAAGGTCGACCATATACACACAAAAAAATCTATGGGGAAGTTTATCAAAAATAAAAAAGGGGGACGTTTATATAAAAATAAAATTGGGGTTAGAATTCCTCCTTTATATTTAACAACTTAAATATACTTACTTATTTTCAAATATACTTACTTCTTTATTTCGAGCTACTTGTGATAAACGCACAATATTCTGAATGACAGTACGATTTATATTATCATATTTTATTAAAAAATTTCACTTCCAAATATTATATTTAATAAATTATAGTTCACCATTTTGACTTTGTGTTGCATATTATTTTTTGTTTATGAAAAAAAAAACCATTTCTAACTTTTAACACTCATTAACAAGAAATTACCTATTATATGTTATGTTCGTTCCATCTTTATGTTGTTACAATTTTGCCAAGTAACAGCTTGATTAAAATGTGTACACAAAATGTTACAGGATTGCAATATACGTTTGACATATTTATAAAGATTAGCATAAATAGGATCAGATAGATAAAATGTAATTCATTTTAAATGATAAGTATTTTTTATAATATATGAAATAACTTGTAGCGTTTAAAGTATGTTGCGAAAATCGTGCAAATGCATAGACAAAATGAGCACTATTTACATTGGTATTGTGCTATTTTCCGGCCTTTTGGTTTTTGCTCTTGGTGCTAAATGTGATGAATGATGCAACAATCTATTAGTAAAGTTATTAAATATAATTAATTTAATGTATTTCTTTATTATTTAATAATTGCTACTTAAATTATTTTACAATTAAAATCAAAAAGCTGAATATTAAATCCAAACAATAGGACAATCTAGTAAAATTATAAATAAATTTTGCTGAATATCATAAAATAAGAGTGGAAGAATTACCAAGTTTTTTTTTAGTAAAATGTCATTACCCAAGAAACAACTTTACGGACGGACTTCCGTTACAAACGGATTCATGAATCCGGCATTACGGTGCGAAAACGGACCGGAATTGTCGTATCCGTCGAAGCTTGTACGAAAACGGACCATTAAACGTACAGTTCAATTGGATTACTCAAATTTTCGAAAATTATCCGTTTTAACTACTCCGTTTTTGCTGTATCCGTTTCGGTGGCCGTGTAAACCGGACTACACCGATTTTCATCTGTTAAAACTCCGTTGCAACCGTTATCGTTTTTCTTCCGGTATTACCGGAGTGTGTTTTGTTTAAAAAAAATCAAACAGTTTTATTTATTAATAAAATTAAATATTAATAAAATAATATAATAAAATAGAAATAACCTCGGAATAACTTGGATACATTAACTTGATACAGGTAAGTTGACAAATCTTAAATAGTTTTTAATCTAGTAATTTTAATAGACTCCTACGCAACAAAATTTCCCGCATCAGTAAAATAAGCAATCTCAACATGCGTATCATCCCACAGGGACACAACAAATCTATTTCAGTCAATATTTCCAAATAAAGTAGACCCACTGTTTATAATTTATTTTTTTTTTCTTATTTTTAATTCATACATATCTTGTTCTTCTAGTTTATTTTTAATGTAATTGTTAATCCATTTTGTTAATATCTTTGCAAATGAAAAAATTTAAGAATAAAACCAAACTTTTATTAAAATTAAAAAAAAGGAGAAATCATTTAGATAAAATAAATAAAAATAAAATAAAAACGGACCATTAAAAAAAAAAACAGTACGAATACGGACCATTTTGGACCGTATATGGTATATTAAAAACGGAGTCCACTCCGTTTTTAAAATAAATGACGGACAGTTTACGGTACGTTTTGAACGTATACTCAATTCGTACACACTCCGTTTTATATACAGCATGACGGTACGAAAACGGTCCGTTTTTAGCGTGCTTTATACTGTTTTCGAATCCGTATTCGATGTTCCTTTTATTCCGTTTTCCGGTCCGTATACTGATCCGGAAAACGGTACGGAAACGGACTTCGGATCCGTATATGCTGTACCGAAAACGCACATAAACGGACCGGATTGTTTTCTGGGAAGTTTACAACAAAATTATTAAATTTCTACAAGATAGGTTTTCTTTTTGTTTGCTATATCTATAGCTGCATTTATTATAAACAATATTGTTAATGTTTACGCCTTTTTGCACTGAGTATCCAGGAGTTATTAATAATTTTTTAAAAAAAAGATTTTTTTATTATATGGCCTATAAGCCATTTTTATCACAATTTTATTGTTTTTTCTTTCAAGTAGGTCAAAAGTTTTTTTTCTTTTAACCATTATAAAACTAGGTACCCAAGAAACAACTTTACGGACTGTCTGTTACAAACGGATTCATGAATCCGGCATTGACGGTACGAAAACGGACCGGAATTGACGTATCCGTCGAAGCTTGTACGAAAAACGGACCATTAACGTACAGTAAAAATGGATTACTCAATGTTTCGAAAATTATCCGTTTTAAACTCCGTTAAAACGGACTACACCGATTTTCATCAGTTAAAACTCCGTTACAACCGGTATCGTGTTTCTTCCGGTATTACCGGAGTGTGTTTTGTTTAAAAAAATCAAACAGTTTTATTTATTAATTAAATTAAATATTAATAAAATCTATATATATAAAAAGAAGTGTACATTTTGATTGTCACCCCCATAACTCGAGAACGGCTGCAGAATATAAAAAATGGCTGAATACGTTTTGCAGAACATGCAATGAGGATGGTTAAAAAAAAAAAATTCTTTAAAAATATTTTCGATGTGGTGATTTTTCTGAACATTAGTCATTTTCATCTATATATATAAGAAGAAGTGTACATTTTGATTGTCACTCCATAACTCGAGAACGGCTGCATAAAATAAAAAATGACTGAAAACGTTTTGTAGAACATGCAATGAGGATGGTTTTTTAAAAATAAAAATTTTAAATATTTTCGTTTGGTCCAGATGTGATGATTTTTCTGAACATTAGTCATTTTCATCTACCTATATATCTATATATATAAAAAGAAGTGTACACTTTTTGTTGTCACTCCCCATAACTCGAGAACGGCTGCATAAAATAAAAAATGGCTGAATACGTTTTGTAGAACATGCAATAAGGATGGTTTAAAAAAAGAAAATTGTTTAAAAATATTTCCGTTTAGTCCAGATGTGGTGATTTTTCTGAACATTAGTCCATTTTCATCTATATCTATATATATAATTTTGATTGTCACTCTCCATAACTCGAGAACGGCTGCATAAAATAAAAAGTGGCTGAATACGTATTTAAGATTTTTAGTGGTAATTTTTTTGGTTATTTTTAAATGTACCACTTTTTCAACATATACTTGTATTTCAGATGTTTTTGCAATTAAATATAGAGACGCAGATCTCATGAAAATTTTAATGATGAAGATGTTAAACAACACCAGAGATAAAATGAAAAAAAAAATCAAAATGTTAAAACCACATCCTTTTATTGATTTTTATTGAATTTTTATGTGGTTTCATATTGTTTTTTAATAATGTAATTCATATCTTTATAAATGAAAAAATTTAAAAATAAAACCAAACTTTTGTTTAAAATTAAAAAAGGAGAAATCATTTATATAAATAAATAAAAAAAAAAAAAAAATGGACCATTCAAAAAAAAACGGTACGAATGCGGACCGTATACGGTATATTAAAAACGGAGTCCACTCCGTTTTTTAAATAAATGACGGACAGTTTACGGTACGTTTTGAACGTACACTCAATTCGTACACTCCGTTTTATATACAGCATGACGGTACGAAAACGGTCCGTTTAGCGCGCTTTATACTGTTTTCGAATTCGTATTCGATGTTCCTTTTATTCCGTTTTCCGGTCCGTATACTGATCCGGAAAACGGTACGGAAACGGACTTCGGATCCGGATATGCTGTACCGAAAACGGCACATAAACGGACCGGATTGTTTGCTGGGATGTCATTATGTATTTCTTCAAAACATTTTCCTTAGTTAATTGACAAACTTTCCTACACATAGTTAATAGTTGAAATGCTCTTACTGTACTTGGTAATATTATACCCTCCCTTTTGATAAACGCCTCCCTAGACTTATTTGTGTTTGTAATATATCGCAAATCGGATTTTATTTTATTAAAAAAAATATTAAAATATGTAAAATCCATACTTACACTCAAGGAAAAAAAGTTTCATGATATTGTTTCATAAATTATTCATCATATTTATGAAGTTTTCATAAATATTATGAAACGTTTCAAATTTTTTTAATTTTTTTCATAAAAACGTTTAAATGAACACAATTTGAATACATTTTAATTTAAATACTAATTTTTGTCGGTTTTACACCATTTTATACGCTTCTAGAAAGCTTTTTAATTTATGTCTACTTTAGCGAACATGTTCGCTAATGTGGTACTTTAGAATTCTTTGAAAATTGCTGTATAACTTTTTTATATTAGTTGCCACAAGAAAATTATTTTTATTCAAAAAATGACCAAAGAATTGGCCTATAAGCTGCTGTATTTGGAATATTCCACTTATTTTTTTTTTATATAGCTCCAACCCCAGATGTAGGGCCACATTAGCGAACATTCCCTTATAATTTCTGAACAATTTGAAAATTTCTAAAAGAAAATGGTAAACTTGTGTTCATTTATTTAAAATTATTTCATACCTTTGCTTTAATTGCTATATTTTCTGCAAATTTTTTTCAAATGAATACTTCTGAATTGGATTATTATACAATTTTGAATGTACCAAGAGGAGCTAGTAAGGGAAGGAAATTACACGGGCATATCGAAAATTGGCAATTCGACTTTGTCCTTTTCGTGATCCTAAACATCAAAGAGATTTTGTGCCACTATCGCAAGAAAATCAACTAACCCACATGTCTCCACTAGCGCTAAATCGACAATGGAACTACATTAATATGGCCTTCGATGTGTTAGGTAGAATGGATGTTAAAATAACAAAATTTTTGATTTCATATTTTGCATTGTAGGTAATGATCTTCATCGAGCAATTTATGATCGTTATGGAGAGGCTGGTTTATTTGGAGGAACTATTCTACCTAATGGTTATTTCCCACCCTACAAGTATCATGGTAACCATAATGAAAGTATATCATGATGTATTTGGTTCCTATTCCTCCGTACGCCAATATTATTGATGGACTAACAAATCCACCACCTCTCTATACGAATAAAGATAACCGGAATTGGTATACGAACTAAAGATGCACCAGTAGAAAAAATAATACGGTTTGGATTTAGAGGAAGTATATAATGGATGTGTTAAACTAATGCACGTATGGCGTCAAGAATTTATCGATGCAGAAGAGACACATACGGAGAAAAGAAAAAAGATCCTCACAGTAACTATACCACCCGGTGTTACAGAAGGCACCCGTTATTGCTTTAAAGAAGCAGGTGATCGTTCACCAACTAAAATACCAGCCGATATTATATTTATCGTTGAGAACAAGGCCCACAATACGTTTGAAAGAACGAATCTGCATGATTTGATATACACCCACGAAGTAGATTTGTGCCGTGCTCTAACAGGATTTCAATTTGCTATAAATACTTTGGATAAACGTCAATTAAAAATATCCATTAATGATGTTGTTAAGCCTGGATATAGAAAAATTATACCAGGAGAAGGTTTACCAAAATGTATAGACAAAGGTGTAGCAAATACATTTAACCCTCAAGAATATCAAAATAAAGGAGATCTCATAATTGAGTTTAAGAGTATTTAAGCAAATTTAAATGTAATTAAAATATCCTGTAATAATTTCATTTTTTAGCCACTTTCCCTAACTATTTAACCAGAGAAATGAAAATGGTTGTAAGAAAGCTGTTTAGGGACTTGAAAGCAATGCAAGAAGAGGATGCCAAAAATGATCAATATCTCGCTATATAAAGGCTTAAAAGGTAATTCATGTAGGACTATTTTTTATTGAGTACAAAAATTATTTATATTTTAAAAAACGTTCATTTGTATAAACTAATGCCATTCGATGAATTTGATGTATTGAGTACAAAATTTGTTTAATGTTTTTCGAATTCAAAACACTTTCATTTAATAAAACTTGTCGTGTTTTTAATGTATAACTTTTCATCCTTCATTGTGTTTCTAATCGAATACATAAAGAGTTTTAATTTTGAAGGAGATTTTTGTTTTTGTTTTACACGCTAAAGTATAATTATAATAGAGGGATCACTATATTTGTATATTAACCAAATGTTATTTGTGTGAATGTTAGATTTGTTTGTTTTTTTGGGATTTGCCTATGGAATAAAATTGTGTAAAAATAATAAAATAGTTTTTGCTTATTTCCAATCTCATTGAAAATGCAAAATAATATAAAAATAATTTAGTTTCAACTGCAAAGCAACTAAAAAAAATCGACTAATTTATCGAAATGCCCGCAAAAGAGACTTCTAAGCCTACATCATTTGATTCCATGCGACTTTTTATGTGAGCCAACGTATTTTTATAGTGCATTTCGATTTGTTTAGTTTCATCGCTGGGTTCCAAATTAGGAAGTTCCTCATTGATTTTCGCAATTAACTTAACGTTTGAAAGATGATACACATTTTATTAAAAAATATCAAGGTATTAATCAAAACACTTACCTGGTTAAGCATGGCTACGGTTATCAGAGAGTTACCTCGTTCAAAATAGAATAGATAATGATTTAAGAGCTCAACATATAATTGCACCTGTACACCAGTATCCAAACATTGTGAAGCAATGCGAGCTCCTTTCTTTAAAACAATCCAATGTTTTCTTTTCATCACGCATTTCTTCACCATTTTTCCTATAAAAGAAAAAAAAAAAAAATGCTTAAAATACAACCAGCCTTACTAAATTCTTTTTTTTAAAGTATTTTTTTTTTTGATTCTATAGAATTATAAAAATTTGTATTCTGAAATTTATTCAATTTTAGATTTTTGTATATAAAGACTTCAGTTTGAACTAAAAAAAATATTCCTAGTTCAAGAATTTTCTTCTAGATGCCTAAACATTTTATGAAACTTTAAAATACTTACTTTCCACTCCAAAATAGAGCTGCACAAGCTACCACACCTCTGCATTGATCGGGTTTTTTTGAGAAGTTTTGAAGCCGCTAAAGCACAATTTGTTCTTAAAGGATCGGCATTTTCTTCACCAAAGCAAGACATTTGCTCAAATGTAGACATTATTAAAGTAATGGCCGCCAACTGAGCCTTGGAGTCTGAGATTTCATCTTCGTATAGTGAAAATGCTTGAGTCATAAATTCATAGGCCACCGTTTCATGATTTGTGTAGCCAATTTCACCAATAACTAAAGCGCCTTGTAAATACAATCTTAAAGCTAATTCGGCCAAATCGGCTTTAGCTAAAGCCGAAACTGTGCTATGACAATATTGTATAATTTTTTGACATTTCTTATCCCAATTCTCATCTTCTTCGGACTTGACTTTATATTTATAGGCCAATTGATAAGCAGAAAATACCAAAGGTGGTAAAACATGTTTAATACGTTGCGGACCACCAGTTCCTAAATGTTTGCGAGCCGCTTGTAAGATCTTATATTGCATATCTGGATCTTCAGATTTTAATAGATGTATAAACGTGCCACTATCCCTTGCTCCTCAGCAAATTCATCAGGATCCACCGACGATTCTTGGCCGTTTTTAGTTTGGATAGTGTCGTCATCTCGTATTAAAGGAGTTATGATATTTAATACTGCATCAGCTTGATCAGCAGTGGGAATTAAAGTTTCATATTCCAAAACATTCATAACCAAATATAATGCCAAAGTTTTACGTGAAGTATAATCAAATTTATCCAATAAAGGACAAAAGTGTTTCAGTTGAATGACAGTCAGAACATTATTGTAGAAATCAATGCATATACGCAAAAGACGTGATAATTCCTGATTTACAGACAATAAATGTGAAATACTAAGAAATTAAAGAAATTAGCAAATTAATTTACATTTAAGAGATTGAAAAGTAAACTTAACTTACTTGTTCATTTCAAGACATTCTAAAATTTGAGTAGTTGTACCCAATACTTTGTCTACATAATCCACACGATCTGGATAGACCTTTGAGCTAGACTTAATAAAGCCACTTGTAACGATATAGTATCTTCCAGAGGCATATCAGAGCGAGTCTTTAGTAATAAAAGTTAAAAAAGATTTATAAATTTCAATACACTTAAAATAATTTCAACATCACAAACCTGTACAATATTGGCAACTTGTACACTGAAAACCTCAAATAGTTCCACTTCTGGTGGTATAATAGATTCAATATCTGTGCCGTTGTTCTAAAACAATTATATATATATTTTTCTCCAGAAAACCTTTTTTAATTCAATAATTTACTTACCTTTCCACTCCTTTGATTATATGCCGCCAAACGATCAATCAAACATATAATAATATTTTTAACATTTACACCAGTCTGTAATTGAGCGCAAGACTTTAGGAATGGATCTAAAGTTTGTAAATGAAATTCATCGGGAAAAACTTGAATAATACATTCCATTAAATATTCTTGGGCAATAGCATCACGACAACTGACCACTTGCTCTAGAATACCAGGCAATATCAAACGTTGATATATTTCCAACGAAGCTGATTCCAATTGTGACAAACGCACCAAATTAGTACCAACTAAAATTTTCAATTCTTCTCGTTCCTTTTCGCGACGGGTCTTCTCACTCGAATGACCCTGATGTTGCATGCGAACCCATAATTTATTCATTTCCGCAAAATTGGTTAAAACGAAATCAATAGCATCGTACACATTTCCCTCATGCTCATTATCGGCCTTAACAACATCAGGCAAAATATTACGGGTACACTGCAATAGATAATTGCGTAAAAAGAGACCACGCAAAGGATGCTGTACACCGCGGCACATTTCTACTAAGTCCTTAAGAATACTACGTTTTAAAGATGGATCATTTTTGATATAGACAATACCAACGGTAATGAGTAAATACAGACGTGGCACAATAGTGTGCGAATATTGGACAAGTTCATAAAGATCCGTTTCTTTGGAAGCTTTTTCACTTAAATACAATTCAAGATGACACAATTCATCAGTGATAACCATGTCTAAAAGATAATGAAACATATGTTTAGAGATGTTATGAATGGAAGACGAAGGAATTGTTAGAAAACTTACATAATTCATAATAACTTTTGGGCGACAACATAGAGGTACGCAATTCACTTAACATGGCACTGGCACATTTTAAGGCATCCAACATACGTTCTTTGTCTAGAAATGGTTCATTTGAAAAGCCTGCTTACGGGCAGAACTAATGGCTTCAGCCAATAGCTTTTCTTGATCATCAACACTATTCGGCATAGTCTAGAAGTTAAAGTAAACAATTATATTAATAACAACAAATAGAAATTTAATTATAGTATTTCTATTATTTTATTGATATACATAAATATGACGATTTTTTACACATGTATGAATCGATGTACATATATTAGTGTATATTAGTGTGTCCCACAATTTTTTGTTTTTCGATTTTTATGGGTGCTCAAGCTTAATTTGAATATTTATATTGTAAAGTATTTTTGAGATATTTTGTTTCAGATTTAGAGGTCACGCAAATTGATTTTATCCCAAAAATTGAGGCTTTTGTTCAAAAACCAAAATTTTCTTAGCTTCTAGGTGAATATTTTTATAGAAAAATATCAAAATTTTATTTTTATGTGCATAAACCACAAGTTTCGGCAATGCTGTTGTACATTTTTATACCATACTAGCTGACCAGGCCAACGTTGTTTTGCCTTCAAATTTTAATTGTAATTAATTCTTTAAATCAAGAAATTTCTTTTACGCAAATAAATAATTAAAAAAAATAAATTCACATTAGTAAATCATTTTAAAATTTGTAATTTCATTTGAAGCCCAACGCGGATTCATGTTTACTTCTTTACCTTTTTTATTTATTCTAGGACTATGAGGAACGCTAAAACAATTTTTGAACAACATTATTAAATAAGCTTGCAAAAAGTCTTGAATGTGATAATTTATTTTAATGCTTATTTGTTTTTTGCTTTTGGTACCACGCCCATTTATCCCATTCAGCCCATTTTCAGTTCGACTACTAATATTTGTAATTGATGGACTCGTACAAAATTTGAAGGCTATATAGCTCATATAGAACCCTAGATATTTAATATTAATATTATATTTGTATATGAGCTAAATAATCACTTTGTATGGGAGCTGCCACGCCCACTGGTATGATCCCGCCCAATTTTCCCATGACTATTCATAATATAATCAACGTGCACAAATTTCTAAGACTCTGGCTATTATAGAACTGTAGATATATGATATTAAATATTTACTTTGTATGGGAGCTGACACGCCCACTGGTCCGATCACGCCCATTTTTCCCATGACTATTCACATTAACAAATAATCAACGTGCACAAATTTCTAAGACTATGGCTATTGTAGTACTGTAGATATATGATGTTAAATATTACTTTGTATGGGAGCTGCCACTCCCACTGGTCCGATCCCGCCCATTTTTTTTTTTCCTGATTATTCAAATCAGTAACATATGGGATACTGCAATGTTTCAACACTCTTGCTATCACAATAGTCAAGATATATGATATTCAATTTATGTGGGTGGGGCCACGCCTACTTGAAATATATATAGCCGAAAACCTAATTTGGACTATAACCTTTCAAATGAAACCGGTTTGGGCCAAATCGGTTGGATAGTTTTAGAGTCTATAGAGGACAAACATACAAACATTGTATTTTATATATATAGATATTTAATTTTTCTTAATTTTTGAATAAAATTTGTAAATATCGCTTTGTAACTTTTAAAATGTCTACTAAAATAATAAAAAAAAAAAAAACGAATCATGCAGTTTTAAAAATAGATAAATTCTAAATAATTTTGTAATACAAATATTTTAATTTGCTCTTACTGTTCCAGAGTTATACCCATTAAAAGCTTTGTACCCATTGTATAAACTAAGAACTTTATAAGATGTTTGAAAGTTTTTCATCGGATTTGCTTTAAACTCTGACTTAGAGATGGGGTAGTGAGCAGAATTTTCCTTGATTCACGTGAATCCCTAGTGACTATGAGACCCAATTTTACTCACGTGAGTGAGTAGGAAAAAATTATTCGTGAGTGTGAGTCAAATTTTGGCGTGAGTAGAATTTAAGCAAAAAATCTGAATTTACAGACGTAAGCGTGAATTGTGCGTAGAAAAAATTTTCGTGAGTGATTCTGCGTGATTGGAAGTGAGAGTAGAAATTCACTCTCGTAACCATTTCTACTTTGAATTAGGGGTTTTCTAGTTTATTAATTATCTTTTCGCTCAAGGTATCAAATTTAAAAAATGGCGAGTCCGAGAAATGTGAAAAATCTCATAATTATGTAAATTTTTGGGTTTAGTTCTTATTTTTTCACTCAAAATAATAAATATCAAATTTATCAAATTATTAGTCCGCGAAACATAAAAAATCACAAAATTCAAAGTTTAAAGCAAATTCGATGGCAAAGAGCTTATATTAATAATTTTATACAATGTTTACAAAGCTTTAAAAGGTTATAAACTCTGGAACAGTAAAAGCAAATTTAAAATATTTCTGTCAAAATTATTTATAATTTAGAATTTATGGATCTATTAAATTTAGTATTTTTTTAATCTTCGTAAAAAATTTAAAAGTTATATATCGTTATTTTCAAAATTTAAGCAAAAATTACGAAAAATGTTATACACGGTACGTAAATATACAAAAGAGTTGCCGAAACTTATGGTTTATGCACATAAAAATAAAGTTTGGACATTTTTCTTTAAAATGTTTACTTAGAAGCTAAGCAAATTTTGGTTATTGATCAAGTTATAACTATAATTCAGAAAACGTCCAGAAACCTCTATTTTTGGTTAAAAATCGATTTTCGCTACCTCTAAACATCTTTCAAAAATCTTATAAAAATCTCAAAAATACTTTATCTCACAAGCATTTAAATTAAGCTTGGGCAACGAAGAAAAAAAATTTTCGGGACATTCTAGCGAATATGATTGGGTTGTGTTATGATATTAAGTTTGTTCGCTTAAGCAAAAATTTGTACAAATTTGTACAAGTTTTTACAGGAAGGTGTTCGTTTACACAAATACTCAGTAAAAAATAGTAAAAAAGAGAGAGTAAAGTGACAGCTTGATGTAAAAAAACTTACAAGTTTTTACTCGATAAATTTTTGCCAGTAAGAATTTGTAAGAAGAGAAAAACATATGATTGAAAAAATATGCTTGTATTTTTAATAAACAAAAACAAGTATTAAATTAAAATTGTTTATGGATTTAAAGTGAAAAATATTAAAGAATTAACTATGGAAGATGTTAAAAAACATTCTAAATAATTTCTGGTCGACTATTTCAGTTAACTTTTTGGTTTTCCATAACGATTAGTTGATTTTTTTTTTTATATTTAGTTTTTTTTGTTTGTTTTTT
Source organism: Delia radicum (assembly GCA_021234595.1). Classification (NCBI taxonomy): domain Eukaryota; kingdom Metazoa; phylum Arthropoda; class Insecta; order Diptera; family Anthomyiidae; genus Delia; species Delia radicum. Next base: position 190,006,122 of record CM037855.1, on the reverse strand, counting down.
TTATTAATTAATAATCATATAATTACAAATTATATACTATTACCCTAACCGAGCACTAGCTACTATAGCCTTCGGCGCGTTGTAGCGAAAACAGAACAGTGCCTCTGGTGGGAATCGAAACCACGAGACCCCCGCACAGATAAGCCAGCACATTACCAACTAGCCTACCGGGGCACACAAGGTATTTAAAATCAGCTGTTTTATACATTTTACCAGTTCTTACAAATTTTCCGTTCCTTTACTTTTTTGTAAATTTGTCATACTCTCTGTAATTTTGTCACTGAGTAATTTTTACTGGGAAAGTAATCGAACAAACTTATTTTTAATGGACTTTACTGGGAAAGTAATCGAACAGACTTATTATAAGTATTTTTTACTCAAAACTTTTTAATTTTTATTTAATACTTTCATAAACTTTCATAAATAACAATAATTAATTTAATATTCAAAGTTATTTAGATTTTATTAAGTTTTATTAATTTCCTCTAAAGAATTACAAAATTCAGTTAGGGCTTTTATACATTTAGCTATCGTATGTATTATATTAAAATTATGAAAAAAAAAATTGCCGTACTTATAATTGAAAAGCTTATTGTAAAAACTTGATAAGTCACATTTTATATTTAGTTTGTTTTAGCATTTTAATTTGTTTTTCAATTTATGGTTAGTTTGGGCGACCTTCTGAGGCAGCTATTCGGAATCTTGTGACTTAATTTCGCACCAAATTTACATTATTATACATTAAATCACCAACTCGCATACGTAGAGTGCGGACAGAGGAAAATAACGCAGCTGTATCCGCCGGTGTTGTTGATGACCGTGAATTATCGATTCGGCGCCGTGCGCAGCAATTGGGCCTGCTGCTCCGCTACGTGAAAAATTTGCGGAAGGATTTGGGTGCAAAACCTTTTACAATACAGCTGGTTCAAGAATTGAAGCGACACGACCTACCTCAACGGCTAACTTTTGATGAATGGGCGCTGGCAAAGTTGGATGAAGATCCACTTTTTTATCGGAAAATTAAGTTCAGCGACGAAGCTCATTTCTGGTTAAATTAATATTTGAACAAGAAAAATTGCTGTATTTGGTGTGAAGAGCAGCTACAAGCAATGTAAGAACTGCCAATGCATCCCGAAAAATGTACTGTTTGGTGTGGATTATGGGCCGGTGGAATCATTGGACCGTACTTTTTCAAAGACGACGAAGGCAGGAACGCTACTGTAAATGGCGAGCGCTATCATGCGAAGGATATAACATTTTTTTTTTTGCCCAAAATGAAAGAGCTGGCCTTGGGTGACATGTGGTTTCAAAAAGACGGTGCCACACAGCACGTGAAACAATGGCTGAATTGAGAGGCGAGTTCGATGAACAGTTTATATCACTTTAAACTATTTTTTTTGTGGGGCTATGTTAAGGCTCATGTCTATAGGGACAAGTCCGCAACAGTTGACGCACTGAAAGCCAATAATGAAGAATTTATTCGTGAGATACCGGCCGATATGTTGTTGAGAGTATGCCAAAATTTGATCCAGATTTCATACATTTCTCTAAATTGTAAGTGTTTTTTTTTTTAAATCAAGTCCGAAAGCCCTTAAAAAATCACCCTTTACATTCTGACGCCATTTTTTTTTTATAAAAAACATGCCAAACAAATAATCGAATCTCGCAAAAATTTTAAAAAGTTTGAGTTTAAAATTTTTAAAATACTTTTTTGAATCGGAGGTGCTATTAACAAAGTAACTTAATTATTTTCAAAAAATTTACGGCATTTTATTATAAAGTTTGCGATGTACGTACCCAGTAATTGGTGCGCTGACATCAACTTGGTATACCTCAAGCTATTAAAAATTACAGCATTTCTGAAATACTGTTCGCAAAACTCAATTCCATTTAACGTCAAAAAAACCCTATGTAGAAGACTGCGAAAATTTAAAAATCGGAAAATTTTGGTTTCACTTGTAAATCAATATGGAAATTACTGTTTCAGTGAATGTATCTCCCAAGTTAGTGAGCCCATTCTGTATGGGTTTGGATCTGAAAGTTAACAACCATGAGCAAAGAAATCAAATCAATTAAAAGGCTCTTGTAAGTTTCAAGTAATTTTTAAAATTTTCCGAATTTTGAACCTAAGCCTGTCCATCGTTCCTTTCAATTTATAAATCCTTGAGAAATATGAGGCATCTAACTAAAGTCAATATCAACAGGTGTCGAGAATTTTTAAATAGCCAAGCCAAGATATTAAATAATAGGGTGGATCGCAAAATCCAACTTTTATTTTTTTTTTTGACGACTCTAATGTAGCTACATTGTAGTCTTCAAGCACATCTAAAAATCCGATGTAAGACATTCATACAATAAAAAAAATTAAATCTGACCCAGGTTTTAAAAACATTAAATTACAGGGTTAAGCATTAAGTGAGTGTACGATTGTTTGTATGCCAGTGATAGATTTAGCTATTGCAATAAGTTGTTAACACCATATTATAAACATATATTGTGAAGATCGTAGTTAAAATAAAATGTTGCTGCCCAAAACCATTGATTGTTACGTTGAATAAAGCATTGTTAATGTGGACAAAAGTTAAGCGAATAAGTTTATAATAGACAAATTACCATTGTACCAATACTACCACCTGCAACCGGTGAATAATTGGCCGAACTCCAGGGATACATGGTGCAGCTTAATTTTTAGCTTACTGTCTATATTTTAAGTATTTCATAAAGAATTCTCTACTGTTTTTGTAAATTTTCCTTTTTTGAAGGTGTGTGGTGAGTTGTTCCAAATTTTCGTTTTTTTTTTTTCAGTTGCTGAATGTCTGTGTACGTTTTTTTTTCTTAGTTTTTCTTGCTGCTTCTTAGTTGTGGTTTTTCAAACTGTTTTCCAAAGTCTATTTAAAACTTACCATTTTAGGAATTAATTTGTTTTGAGATTAATTTTATTATAACAAGTCAATTCCAATTTAATTTTCTACAAAATTAAGGCGTTAATTAGTTTTTTCTTATCGGTTTTACAGACTTTTTTCTTTTGATGCTTCTTTTTTTAGTAAACTTGACTGTCACAATGATGACATATACTAAAAAATTGTGATGCCAGATGTATAAGAAATTAATAAAAGAGTATTGTAAATGCCTAGGATGGCAATTCTATGCAAAATAGACGATTGTCGCCTTTTTTCTAATATATATAATTAACAATTGTACGATAGTTTGAAATCGATTGAATACACGTACAAGATTTCGAAATCTAATCTATAAACTGGATTTCGGGCGTTATGTAAACGAAACCTTACGAAATTTAACGGGCAAATTGTATTTCGATTTGACAGCACAACATTATATAAATTAAACTGAAATACCTTAAAATTTCTGGCGAGTACAAAATTAGCAACAATTAACTAGGGGCTACTTGTACCCATGATATTTATTTTCGTTATTGCCATCTCAATTTCAATGTTATATGCAAAGATTTTATTTGGCGAAAAAATAAGTAAATAGGGTTTTTAATCAGGAAATTCCGGGGATAAAGTTTCCCAAAATTTTATAAAATTTTCACTACCCGATTCCCAGGGTATCAATTGTGTTTATTTTTTACAACACACGACAATGAAATGACACCTAAATCATTATCGTTTTGAAGATGGTACTAATGTTTTTTATACATCTCATGAGTTATAAATAGTCAGAATAGATTGCAAAACACGTGTTTTGCAAAAACGAGTGGAAAAGAATAAAGAAACTTTTAAATAGAATAAAGATTTTAAAAACATGTTTTTGGCAAAATACGTGTTGTGCTATCTAGTGTGACTGCGGTTTTAGTATTTGTTTGACCTATACACCAAAAAGTCGAAATTGAGAAAAACGATAAGAAAGTTTATACAAATTTTTCTCAAAATCTACATGATAAATATTTGTTTTTGTATTCGCAATTAATTGCGGCATATACATATTCTAAACAAAACTACAAATTTTTATACTCTTATACTAATTAAATCATAAGTTATTAAGTTTTTACGAAAAATAAATACTCTTATTTTGTGCTCCACATTAACTTTTTTTTTAATATGACTTCCTATACTGCACGGCTATGCATTTTGACGTCTAACGGCAGTTCTGTTTTTTGTTTTGATTTTACGTTCATTGGTTTGGTCATGCAGCCAAACAATATTGAAATAAATTTTGACATGCAGTATGTCAATGGCAGCAAAACAAGAATCAAGTATTTTTAAAATTTATGTATACAAAATTTACTCTATGTGCCAAGTAGTGGTCAGTGCATCAGATCAATGTTTATGAAAAGTTAAAATTGCGTATAAAATGCAGTCGATTCGGACTATCTCAGATATAATACAGTATATCGAGAAACTAATTTCGGCATTAGAAAGAAGTTAATTGCAATATATATAATCTTAATATGTAATCTTATAAACTGAATTATTTTAAAAAATTGTCAGTGGGTCAAACCAATAGTGAGCTGACGATTTGTTGTCTTTGCTTATCATATACATGTGTAATACGGTGTTCACATTATATATTAACTTGGATATAATATGTGCTAGAATGACACCAGAATAACAAAATTAAATCATCTCTGTTCATATTAATATTTAGGGTGGAGAACACGTATTCATATTTATATCATATCTTCTTATATTTTTTGTCTCCTATTGAGTATCTTTCAATTTTTAACTATGCGCTTCAAAAATAACTTTAATTTGATTTATAACAATTAAAAAATATTTTGCTTTTTATTATATTTGTTTTTTTTTTTTAATTAATGACATTGTACATCAAAAATTAACATTACCGATATTTTTCATTTGGTTTTTGGCACAAAGCAAATGGAATCAGGTTTTCAATATAGATAGAAAACGAAATTATGTTTAGTAGTTTTTTGCTCTAAAACTAAAAATAGGCAAAATCTAATGGCGTTTTCTTTTCTGACAAAAAAAATGTTGCATTTTTATAAGTGACATTTAAATAATGTTGTCATAACCCTCTTAATATGTTGCCATATTCATAGTCACAATAAAACATGAATTTATACAAAAAATGCTGCCCTGCTTTAGAACAGCTGATTTGTGTATAAAAGAAAACAAGTTGAAAAATAAAAAAGCGGCAAATTGCAAATTGGCATTCAAATTGTTTTTAATTAATTATTTTTTGTATTTAAAATGGATTCAGGAATTGATGCAAGCACACTATTTCGCTCTTGCAGAACACACATTTCCTCTTTATCTGATGATGAGGAAGAATCCATTAGTACCCCCAACAACATTGTTTACGCATATCACTACAGCAGCTTTTTTCCATTTTTAGCAATTTAAATGTATATTTTTTAAAATTATTATAATTTATAAAACAAAATTTGTTAATTTTCGTCTTTAAATATTTTTTTTTTTTCAAAACAAACTATAAAATCAGCTGTTTTATAGTGCAACATTTTCACCCCATCATTTTATAAAGGGTGCAAATGGCAACATTTTTGCATGTTAATAGGGCGACATATTTTTAAAAGAACATGATTCCTTTTTAAAGTGCTGTCAATTTTTTAGAAAAGAACACAAAAAGTGCAATTTTTTTAGAAAGGGCAAACAAAATGTTACATTTTTTGCCAGAAAAGAAAACGCCATAAACGTATTAATCATAAAGGCTAACTAATGAATTAATTCTTTTTAAGTTGTCTCCTAAAAATTTCCTCTACATGGATATGGCATCACCATACGTTGTTTATATTATATATAAAAATAAACATTGGCAACCCTGTTCTTTTGTTTACTATTTATATGAAAAAATAATTCCATTACATTCTAAAATATTTCCATTTGTTTAAAAAATGGATTTAAATACAAAAATAATTGAGGCAGTTCGTCAACAACCAGATCTTTATGGTAACAACAGTACTTTGGAAGAAAGATGTATAGCCTGGAACAAACTTGCAATAAATTAAACATGAGAGGTAATGAGACGTTCTTTCAACAATTAAACTGTAATGCAATATTTATTTTTATCGTAATTGTAGAACAATATTTAAAAATACGTTGGCATTCTCTGGTACAACGTTATCAAATGATCCCACTTTTAAATATGCTTCCAAAATGGATTTCCTGCAACGTAACACGGAAACACCAGCTCAAGGAGGTGATTGGCCCGAATTTATTATAACTGAAGAAGATATAAAAGACCGCGAAGATGATGCAGAGGAATATGTTTTCATGGAGTTAGATGAAGTTGAAAACAAAGCAAAACCAACAAAAATCGAAAAACCCAGGCCAGAGAAAGAAATTCCAAAACCACAAACAGAAATTCAAATAAAAAATGTTAAAACTTAATGGCTCCAACTGTGAGACAAGATAAGGTTAAAGCGGCTTCTAGTATGACTATACACAGTGTAGAAACACTTAATAGAAATAGTTTAACCAGCAATAAACTAAAAGATGGTAAGGAAATATCCAATATAAAGACAATTCAAATTGCTAATGCAAAATCTGCCATACAAATTGAAACAAAGAAATCGGAGAAACCGTCAGAACCAATTCCAGTAGAGTTAAAAGTCAATAATCCAATAGACCTAAAATATTTGTGATTAGCAAAGAAGAACTTAAAAGAGAAGAACCTAAAAAAGAAGATCTTAAAGAAGAGGAACCTACAACAGAGGAACCTAGAAGGGAGGAACTCAAAAAGGACGAACCTAAAAAAGAGGATCGTAAAAAAGAAGAACCTAAGAAGGAAAATTCACCACCAACAAACCGTTGTGAAGATGATATATTTGGAGAGCTGGTATCAGCCATGTTAAAACGCATGGATGAAACTAAGAAGAAAAATGTTAAAAAAGAAATTATGAATGTGTTATTAACGTAAACTTTTTAAACACTAAATTTTGTAACCCTTTCACTACCTACTTTTTTTTGTGGATATATTTCTGTTTGGACTTACATTATTGTTTGCAGCCTTTACATTAAAAACAAAAAGGTGTCCCCTCCTCCTCGTAACCATCAAAAAGTGGGTCCAAAATCGAATAAATAAAACTTATTAGCCCATTTTTACTACAAAAGCATTTGATAATCCAAAAATGCTTTGCTGGATTTTGTTCTGGTCTGTTGATATTGTTGCGATTATTATAGAACTACAGTGTGGGCCAACTTCGACTGACTGATTTTAAAAGCTTGTAAATTTTTTTATTTTTACAGTTTTTTATTTTTTTTTAAATGAAGTATAACTTATACATTTTTGCTTAGCTAAGTATGGAAAATTACATCCATTTTCCTGTTGGCATTTAATGGCTCTTTTCAAGTTGTTTTTCTTTTTCAATACGTTGCGCAACGTTTCTGGCGCCAATTCTGCAATATTCTGTGCTAATATTGCTGAATATTTGTGGTTTGTTCATGTAAGCCCGTCCCTTCATGAAACCCCACTAACAAAATTCTGCGGAACGAGATGGCCACGCAAAATCCGCATTTTTTGAAATTATTCGGTCATCAAAAAGTTCTCGCAGAATCGCCATTGTGTCTATCTTGCTGGAATCATAACTCAGGATTATTGAGAACTACCGGACGTAACAAATTTTCCAACATGGTCAAATAGAGTAGCTACCGTACACAGCGTTTTTTATGCTTACCAACTGAACTCGGGCGAGGAAATGAAAACATTTATTTTAAACCAAAAAATTGTTGCAAGATGTGGATACAAAATGGTTGCTTAAAACACTCACTTTTATTTTGTTATTTTCTATTCAAATTTAATGTATTTTAATTTTTATCATGATTTCTTTATCGTTAAAATTTTAAATAAATAAAAATTTTATTAAATTATTAGTCAAAAACATGATAAAAAGTAATTTAAACTTTTAAATTTCTGCACCAAGTTTTCACATGCTCGGTGCGAGTTTACGAACAAATAGAAAGAGGGCAGATAGAGAGAGAAAGTTTGAGGTGAATAGAAACCCACTGCGAATGTCCTAATGAACATATTTAAACAAAAATATTAAGTTTCACTGCATTTTTCAAAAATGTGTACACTGTAGTGATAGTGAAAGTGAATTGGTTAAGTGTAGGGTAGTGAATGGGTTATGAAAACTGCCATGTGCGAATTATTTAACTGCGGTATTCATAAGCAAAATATAGACACTGAATATCCCACTGAATAAGGATTTCTTATTCATAACAGAGTTCGAATTTAAACACAATCAAACGTTTTTCTATCGTTCTGTTTTGCTTTTTGCTGAAACTCAACACAATCATTTTGTTGTCCACAGTAAGCATAAACAGAACATTTCTTTATTTTCATTTTGATTTGTAAACAGAACACAAACACTTTCACAAACTAGTTTTCGATGAGAGACCGAACTAAACGATTTTGTTCTGTTTGGCCAATATTTCAAACAGTTTGATTTTGTTGTGTTTATGGAATGGAACAAAACTATTCGTAAACCGTTCGTAGTGTTTATGTCATATTACAAGTGAAAAAAATTTTCATTGAATTTTATGAATAATTGCATTAGTTTAATAAAAGGATTCAACGGAGGAGTTCCAGTGAAATTTCATAAAACTAATGCAAAAAAACATTGATAACATGCAGAAAATTCATTTCTTTATTTTGGCAACCACAACGTTAAAAACGCGTTTTAATGTTTAAATTGAATGAACACTAAAAAATAACCACTACGAAATAATAATGTTTGACGAAAGAAACATTTTCATTTTGTTCCGTTTGTTATATTACAAACAACGATTTGAGAACTTGTGTTGTGTTTATAAATACGAACGAAACAATAGAGATCGTTGTATTGGTTTTTTTGATAGCAACGTTATGTTAGTGGTACATAAATTTTCGAACTCTGATTCATAACCAGTGTTGCCAGGTTTGACGATTTATCGTCATTTTGACGATTTTTAGTACCCAAAATAACTAAATGACGATTGGACGATTTTGCTTCCAAAATGACGATTTTTTGACAAAAGTTTAATATGTCAGCAAAACATATTTATTTGTCAACGGATCTATTTTTCGTTTATAATTTCGTTAAAATTAAAAAAAAAACTTATTTTTATCGAAATCTAACATAACAATAAAATTTTGGAAAAATGCTAGAAAAATTTATTAGTGTTATATTTAGATGTAAATAAGAAAAAATATTTAAATAAGAAAACAGCATGCAATTTCTTGCGAAAAAACATACCTCGAATAAAAACAATAAAGTGTTCCAAAGTGAAACTTCAGATTTTCACTGTTTATATTTGAAAATGGAAAAACAAGCTATTTTTGAATAAAAATAATTTGTATTTAGAAATATCAAAGCCGAACCCAAAATTGAAAATATGAAATAGTCAAAAGTTTCAAAATCTCTTGTTACGCAGAGAGAATTTCTTGGACGAGATTTAATGAAATTTGTTGATTAAAGTGATGATGTTTTCTTCACAATGTGAATGAAATTTTTTTTTAACTTGATGAAAAAGCTTCTTAGTTTTATTGAAACTGTTTTAATGAAACTATTTCATTAGTCATTTATTAAATTATGTGAGAACCTGCATTAATTTAATGAAAAGTTTTAAAAAATGCATTAATTTAATAAAATTTCATATATCTAATGCAAAAATTCATTGATAACATTCAGAAAATTCTCTCACTGTACGTTAACAAATGAAAGCAATTTGAATTTGATCATAAATTTTAATTTGCTAATGGAAGTCTAAATTTAAGAATTGAACAAATAAATTGTAAAAGAATTTCCAGAATTTTTAAAAAGAATTTAAGATTTAAAATTTGTGCTACTGAAATGCTGTTCAGAATAATGTAGAAGTGATTAACAATTTAAGTGGTAAAGCGCCATCGTTTTAAAATATCATGATTTTCGAAGTTTAAACGATAGAAGTGTCGTAAATACTGTTATATTACAACGACAGCATGTTAGCACTTGAAATGTGAATTACACTATTGGTGATTGTGATATTTATAACTTTACTACTAATTTAGATGGTAATGCTGTCCTGTCGGCTGGTCTGAACGGGTGATTAATGTGGCCAGACTGTTGACGTTGCCGGTATGCTCGCGTATGCGCGGCTTTAGCTCGCCGGATTGGGAGTAGTTCTTGTCAACAAATCTGATCGGCTAGACAGGGACAAAAAAATTCATACCGGTCTTAAAGTGGCTCAAAGATCTTACGAGTCCACGAAAAATCAAGAAAAGAATAAAATGAATAAAAAGGGACCGAAGCAATGGAAACCAAAGTGAAAAAAAACCAAAATGTAAAATAAAAGAAAAAAGAAAATATAACCGGAAAGTGTGAGTGCACCAATATACGACACTGCCCTAATCGTTTTAACTCCAAAAATGTTGGTTGGCAGATGTTGTGCCAACTAAGGCGGCCCTCCCACAAAAGATCTACGTAGACCTCACCGTGACAACCGTATGCCATTTCACAGGTTGTCCCAAATTCACCTCCACTTACCTTTGTCACCCTACTACCACCTGTTAAATAATTTATTCACTCATTGTTTTAATTTTTTTCTAAAAAACGTTATAAAATTATGTTTTATTTAAAACAAAAATCATATTGGGCATACAATACTGAATTACTAAATTTTTATACACATCATTAGCAATTTCTTTGCTTTTCAATTTAAATTTTTTTTTGAAATATAGCAAAAATATTTTGTTTAAAATTATCGAATTTAATCGGCGTTTAAAAAAAACAATATTTTAACCGGGATGGTGATAATTCCAAAAAAAATATCTAATTAAATAATGTTCACCATTAGTTTCGGTATTTAAAATTGCCAAAGAAAAATTAGATTTTTTATTTGATGACAGGCACGTCTCAGTTTATAAATATTTTTCCTCGTTACAGGTAGAACCGCCGCACGTTTATATTTTCTAGCAGCTCGCCTTCGCCGCCTTTTCTTATAAGGGAAGTTTCCTTTGGCTCTTAAAAAAAAGGATTGGTACGTCCGTGAGGTGTCCAAGTTGGTACGTAGTGTGCGTCCCTTTTTTTATTACAAATTATTTTAAAAAAAAATTTGTTTTAATTTTAATATTTTTATTCAGTTATTTTTTTTTTATTTTGCTTTTTAATTTAAGCTTGAATAAATTATTTCTTTTCTTTTATTTTTTTTTCCTAGGAGAAACATTCACCTTCTTTATCTGCCTTCCTAAAACACTCGACCCTAGGCCTGAGCTCGACCCTACGGACTAGTTTTTACGCCGAACTAAATAAGGTAAAAAAAGTTTCCCTTACAGGTATAAGGTCTTTGCCTATTATATTTTTATTATTAAAAAAAAATAAAATAAAATCAAAAAGTAAAACAAATTTGGGTTTTTTTTTTTACACAGTCCAGTCAGTCTAGTCGTCCGAGGTAAGACTGTAAGTCCTGAACCCTTTTTTTTTTTTTTTTTTTAAAACCACAAAAGAAAATACCTAGCACCCCAGGTGTGGCGGTGCTGATGCTGCTTTTCCCACGCAGTGCTGGATGGCTTCCACGGATTTATTTGGTGATGGTGCCGGATGTTGCGCTGGCTACTCGCGATGAGGTGAAGTTAATATTTCATCCAAAATGGCCCAGGCAGTGCGATTCCAGCAAAAATATTGTTTGTTTTTTTTTCGTAATTACTTATTAAATTTTCCTTAATAAAGCAAACGATTTAAAAAAAAGCACGGGTTAAATTCCTTTATTTTCCTCGAGTTTTATTCTAATTTTTTTTTTCAGCAACTGCCTGGCCTCGGTTCCAAAATGAAAAAGAAAGAAAAAAAAGGACGGAAGTTTCCTCCATTTTCCGTAAATTCAATCTCATTTTGGTTGACATTTCTATTTCGACCAGTTTTCATTCCCATCAGCTGTTTCTATTTTTTTTTCCTTTTAAATGAATTGCATTTTCTTCTTCTTCTATTTTTGTACTAAAACCGGACAAAATCATAACCCCTTGAGGGCAGACGTGACAAACCCAACCATCCTGCCTTACCAACTGTAAAAAGGATGGGAGGGAAGAAATTCTCATATCAAAGTCGTTTTGGGGCACTTGGGTACCAACTGGTCTGTTTCGGGTTAACAAAACAAAACCTAACGATCTGGCATCCCTCCGAAACGAGTAGCCATAATTTGTGTAACCCCGGTAACCGGTTAAGATTCCAGAAATATTCCTCTGGCATCACCACCACATACCAAAAAAAAAAGCCAAAAAAAACCAAGCAGACGCTATAATGCGCTGCGGAAATAAAAATAAATAAACTAAATAAAATAAAAACCCCAAACCACCGGAAAACCCATAACGCGTCATCAATCAGCAAGGTAAGTATTATTTAAATTGAGTGATGTGCAAAAAAAGCAAAAAAACTAATAAAATGAATTGTTTGAAGAGGTCCACGGCGACCACTTTAATTTCGGTGACGGCGGAAAAAAAATTTTTACCGGCGGCCATAAAAAAAAATCATAAAAATTTAGAAAAAAAACATCATTTTAAGATCATAAAAGTGCCTTAGATCACTATAAAGTGACAAAATGCGGTTGAGTGTTTTCTTGGAACACTTATCCACGTTTTTGTGACCAACGTGCAAAATTTATTATTAATATTTCTTTATCTATATATTCCACTTCATTCTCTTTTGTCTATTTCCAGTGAATCGGTACTTAATAACGGCACTTTCGGAAGAAGCGGTTGGCGTCATAATTTTTCATTAACCGTTCATAGGTTCACCTTCAAGGTAAGTAAAAAAAAAAAATAAATAATAATTATAATTGAAAAACTTGCTAAACAAATTTAAAATTTTCTTTAATTTCAGATATATTGTTAACAAAACACATTTCAACGGTTCGTGATCCCAGAGGTAATTTTTATCTTGAAAAAAAACTTTGAGGTTATGGCTGAATTCAACCTGGTGGTTAAGAAGATAAGTATAGTTCCAAGTCAGATTTTCCCCAAAACCTTTACTAATTATTCAATTTTCTTTTTCAATATTTCCTTTGTAGCTCAACGCCTACAATGCCAGACCAAATGGGAAGATAATTTTTTGAATAAGCTGCTTTTCCCGACCACCATCACTTCCTCTTTTAACCCTCACGTAACCGGAATTACCAGGTAAGCAAAAAATATTTATTAAAACAGACGCGATTTAAATTATTCGACTTTAACGTTGAATCGATTAAATTCGGTAAATTAATTTACTAAACGGGCAGTTTTTCGATTAATCGATTAATGGCAAATTGCCAAGCGGATATTGCCCCAATAAAAAAAATCGGGGTAACAGGAATATATAGGATTCAGTGTAGGGTTGTTATCCAAATAAAATTTATTCGATTAGCCGAATGAATCAAAAAAAAAAAAAAAAATTTCGAATAACGAATAATTCGAATAAATTTTGACGATTAATCGGGTAAAACTGAAGATTTTAAAACTTTAATTTGTTACCCCAACTTCAATAATACAATAAATTTTTTTAAAAATTTGTAAAAGTTTTTACTGGAAGGTGTTCGTTTACCCCAAATACTCGGTAAAAAAACTAAGAAGAGAGAGTAAAATGACTAGTTGTTGACAAAAAAAAAACTTACAAGTTTTTACGGGATACATTTTTGCCAGTAAGAATTTGTAAGAAGAAAAACATATGATTAAAAAAAAAAAAAAAATATGTTTGTATTTTAATAAACCAAAAAACAAAATATTAAATTAAATTTTAATTGTCTATGGATTAAACGTGCAAAACCTTAAAGAATTAACTATGGAAGAAGAAAAAAAAACATCCTAAATTATTTCTGGTCGACAATTTCAATTAACTTTTATCTTTTCCACAAAGACCAGTTGATTTTTTCCTTTAATATTTGTTATTTAAAATCAGTTGTTTTATATATTTTAAAAATTGTTTAAAATTGTCTGTTCGTTTACTTTTTTTGTAAATTTGTCTTACTCTGTAATTTTGTTACTGAGTGATTTTTACTGGACTTTACTGGGAAAGTAATCGAACACACTTAATATTAAGCAACTTTTATAAAAGAAAATGACGATAGGCAATCTCAAACGAAAACTATTGAGGAAACAACTGAAATTTTAAAACTTTTATCAATCGCTTGCAAAGCACTGGTCCCTTTAATAATAAACAGGGGCCGGAAGTTCATGCAAATGCCTGTTTTTTTCCCCTTCCTGAGATGGAACCAAAAGAAACAAAATATTTTTGCGAATCATAGAGTTTGTGTTAAAATGACATCGATTGGCAAGTGCGCATACCTTCGAATATTTTGCATATTTCCGCTCATTTTGCTTTATATGCTTAGTTTTGCGCAAAATGCACATTTTACTGCATTTTTTTGTTTAAAATGCATATTTCAACTATGTTTTTTTTTTATAATTTTACTTTTCGATTTACGATTTTTTCCAATACGAATTACATTCAAAACTTTAAATATAAAAAAAATTAATAATTCTAAGGACCAGTTTGGTCACTGTTCTGAACTCTAAACTATTCTAGTTAAGACTTTAGAAATAATTTCAACGAATGCTAATAAAAGAAAAATAAAATAAATATATATATATATATAATAAGTGCATTTTCTTTTCTTTCTCCTTGACGGTTTACTTTATTTCAATTCACTTGATTTTTGAGCTGTTCTCCGGTTGCCCTTGTATTATTACTATATATATATATAAAAAGCAAAATAATATGAAAATCTAAATAATTAACAACCTTAACATATAGCTGCCCATATCCAAGGCTCCAACTCTAATTCAATTTAGTTGAACTTAAAAATAAAAATTCAGAAAAAACTTAATGTTTCTTAAACTTAAATACAAAAAAACTCAAAAAAAAATTAAATAAAAAAATTAAATAAAAACTAGATTACCATGAAATAATTCAATTTTTCCTCACCTTAACCTACTAATACTAATTAAATTCACTGTATTTTCCTATTACTAATTAGGTTTGTATTATATCTACAGGTTCTTGTACTCTTATGAGAAGGAAGACAACAAATCGAACCCTTGAAAAACCTCGACAATAGAGTAAGGTATATGTAAGTTTTAGATTTAAGATATAAGGTAGATTATTAAATAAAATTACGGTATGCTTTTAAGATTAGGTTCAAGAGACCGAACAGAAATACTAAGACCTAGAACACGTTTACTGACATGGATCCTACTTTAAAGGCGGATCAGCGTTCCCCTCTCCCCTAGAACAGTTAGTCAACATCTACTGATATGTACTGAGCGAAATCGATCTTTAGGTTCTAACGCGCCTATTTCATGAATATTTTTAACTTTTGGTTCAACTTGCTGTAAATCGGAATTTAGCGTCTAGCCCATACACCTGCGACGGAGGGATAGTAGCCTAATGCCATAGAGATAGTGGGACTTACCTCTCCCAGCTAAGGTGTGTTGGTGGCTACAAATGTAGCTGGCTTCAAAACGTTAGCCTTTAGTTGAACCAAAGAAAGAATTGTTCGCTCAACCATTAAGTACCATATTAAACTTTAAGACGATCTGTTCCAACGGAGAGGCGAAACTGACCCCCAATAATCCAGGACTCCAAGACACTATAAAGCCAAAATACCGACAATATTTTTACGATTTAGTTGTAATTAGAGATAGAGCAGCATTAAGATCTAATTAGCTTAGCTTAGTGTAAATACCTAAATGTATTTAGTTTTAGTCGAATTTTTCGCAAATAAAACTTATTTTTTTCCTGCTTCGAAACCCAAAAAAAACACAAATGTTTAACTTATTGTCGGCTAGCTTTGAGCAAAAAAAAACACATATATTAAAATCGATTTGTAAGCAAGGTTAACGCGAATGGGCCTACTGTTTTAAGTCCTTTGCGTGAAACACTCCTAGTGACTTCCCTTTTAAATCTTCAACCTCGTACAAGCTATTACCTACAGGGCGTACAACTCTGCATTTCAAAAATTTTCTTGACAATTTGGCATTAAAATTATTCTTAAAATTGCTCTGTTGGAAGTTTCTGCGGTATACTTCCTGTCCAGCAATAAAATTAACGTTGCGACTCCTAACATTATACGTTTTTTCATTTCTCAAATGAGCTTTGTGCAAATTTTTGCGAATTTTTTCTCTAATAAGATCCATTTGAACTGATTTCGGAATTAGGTTACTTTCTGCATCATTAAGCATTTGAAGTTTTCTGGCTATTTATAGACACTTCCGTGACAAATCATATTCATACCGAACAAAGCAAAATACGGTGTGACCCCAATAGAATTATGTACCGAAGATCTTAAGGAACATTCAATTTCCGATAAATATTTGTCCCAATCGCCCTGATCCTCGTCGAGATACGACCGTATGGCTGACAAAATTGACTGATTCACCCTTTCAGAGGCGTTAGCCTGCGGTGAATGGGTTGCAGTTCTAATATGGCGAATTCCGAAATTTCGTACAACTTCGGCAAACTCTTTTCCGACAAATTGCTTTCCGTTGTCCGACATAATGACCTCAGGCGTGCCAAATTTGTGAAACACGTCGGAAATTAAAAATTTTATAACGTTTTTGGCGTTAGCCTTTGACATTGCCTTCAAAAGTACAAACTTCGTTAGATGATCTAACACTATGAAAATAAAACTATTCCCAGATTTCGAGCGCGGATATGGCCCTAAGAAGTCTATATACAGGCGCTGAAATGGTCTGTCCATGACGTTTTCATTTCCCATTGGTGGTCTTAGCGTAGTATTTGCCGGTTTCGTCTCTTTGCAAACCTGACAATTTTTAACAAAACTACGAACTTGAGAACTTTGGTTCGGCCAGTAAAAATATTCCCGGATTCTGCGAAGGGTTTTATGAAAACCACCATGAGCTGTTTGGGGTGGTTCATGTGCCTTTCGAATAATATTCTCTGTTAGCTCCAAAGGAACCCACAGTTTCCAACAAAAATCCTCATTTAAAGCCAAGCCGTCATAAGGCGACATTCTTTTATAAATATAATTATCTCCAACTTTGAGATCTGGCAACTGCGAAGAATTTTCTACAATTGTAGATATAATATCGAGGTATTCCTCTGATTTAAAATATTCAGATTCCAAATCAATAAAATTATCCACATCGGTAGAAATTTCCTCCATATCATATCTGGATAGGGTATCAGGTACTACATTTTGTTTCCCCTGCCTATGTTCTACTGAAAAATCAAACGATTGAAGGTGTAAACTCCACCTGGCCAAACGACCACTGAGGTCTTTATGGGACATCAGCCATTTTAAACTACTATGATCGGTGATGATAGTAAACGGTAACAATTCAATATAAGGCCTGAATTTTTTAATTGCCATAACCACGGCTAAACATTCTCTCTCGGTGACCGAGTAATTCCTTTGAGCGGAAGATAATTTCTGGGAAAAATACGCTATGGGATGCTCTTCGTCAGATTCATCCTTTTGGAACAAAACTGCCCCTATGCCAACGTCAGAAGCGTCGCATTGCACGTAGAAGTGCTTGGAAAAATCGGGGTGCCGTATAACGGGACTAGTAGTCAAAGCTGCCTTAAGCGATCAAAAGCGACCTTGGCCTCGTCTGAAAAAGTAAAAATTTTGCCTTTCTTTAGCGTTTCGAAAATTGGCGCGGCAATTGTTGCATATTCGGGAATGAACCTCCTATACCAACCAGTTGCACCCATAAAACTTCTAACCTGCTTCGTCGTTTTCGGGTAGGAATATTTTAAAAGGGTTTCAATTTTCTCCGGGTCAGGTTTTAGCTCTCCACCGCCCACAATATAGCCAAGATATCTCAGTTCCTTATAACAAAATTTTGACTTAGCCACGTTTATAGTCAAACCCGCCTTCTCCAGGCAATCAGACACACGATTTAGCAACTCCAAGTGAGTATTAAAATCTGGAGATACTACCAAGAGATCGTCTAGATAGACAAAAACTCTATCACGAAGTACCGAGGGGATCACTCTATCCATTAAACGGCATAACCTTTGAGCTGCATTACACAACCCAAAAGGCATGGCCGTAAAATGATAAAGCGGTCGACCTGGAACCGTGAATGCAGTTTTTCTCTACTAGATTGCTCTAGGGGTATCTGCCAGAAAGCGTCTTTAAGATCTACACTAGAAATGAAGTACGTATCTCCCAAGCGACTGAGCAGACCCTCGATATGCGGTAGCGGATAGGCGTCCTTGATCGTTAGTGCATTGAGCTTGCGTGCATCCAAACATAATCGATTTTTTTCGCCCTTTCTAACTAATGTAACAGGATGACTCCAGGGACTTTCGCTAGGCTCAATGACACCTAGATCAAGCATCCTATCTAGCTCGGCATACATCAATTTCTGCACAGCCGGAGAGACCGGATAATGTCTGTCTTTCACTGGAGTCGCGTCTCCCGTGTCGATTGTGTGGGTCTCTAGGTGTGTTTTACCTAAGCCTCTTTTACTATAACACGGAAACTTTGCGATAATCTCGTCCAATTGCTGTTTTTGGTGCGGTGGAAGAGAATGAGTTTTTACGTCAGGTGTTTCTGACTCAGCCTAATCACAGAGACTAACCCCATTTTTTGTTAAACTGGCAACGCCAGCAAATAATTTAAAAATTTTAATGAAATCAGCCCCTAAATAAAGCTGGCCTTTCAGCGTCGGAACCAAGAAAAAGGAAAGCGTATGTTCTAAGTTGTTGAACTCAACTTTAGCCCTGACTCGACCTACGATCTTATGCAAAGCTCCGTCCGCGGTTTCAATCCTAAAATTGAATGGGTGAACTTCAAGCTGAGCTTTTCTCACAAATTCAAAGCAATTTTTACCAAGAATGGTAATTGTCGCCCCACTGTCTAACAAACCTTCAATTTCCTGGCCACTAATATTTAAACGTGTGTAAAATCTATTATCGTCGCCCTCATATAATCTAGTCGACGCAATTTTATGTCGCAAGCTCTTGCGTATTTTATATCTTTCCCTTGCCTTCTTTATTTTATTAGAAACCTCTCCAAAAATCCTTTCCCTTGCCTCCTTATATTCATTAATCCTCGTATGTAAGGGTTTCAGTTCCCTCAATTTCGGTTGCAACTCTATTTTATTATCTAACCTAGAAAAATTTTGTAATATTTTTATCTGTTTTTCTGTAGAAGAACGATTTAATATAACTGGGTTTACGATTGATTCGACCGCATCTCCCCAGTTTGAGACGGGTTCCTGGTCTGGTTTCCCTGACATTTTGGACATTCAGGTGTAATGACGTTGTCTTTTCCGCACCTGTAGCAAAAAGTTCTGCGTGGAACCACTGTGCAATCCACAAAACTGTGACCAACTTGGCGACAGTTCCAACAAGTATAGCGACTGCTAGCACTAATAGCATCCACCTGTACTTCACCCATCGGCATCTCCTCTTCGCAAGTAATTTCGTGAATGCGGTGTGGTACATTTGCACGCTGTTGATACACCTGTCTTTGATTCAACAACAAAATTTCAGCTCTCTTAACCTCTTCCCCAAAACGAGCCAAACTTTGCGTTTTGAACGGAAATAAAAGTTGAGCTAAGGCAGGCTTCAAATTGCTTTTCATAATTTCCACCAAATCTTGCTCCGAATATGGATGTGTCATTCGATTTCTTAACTTGATGACAACATTATAAAAATCTTCAAAAGTCTCATGTGGCAACTGACGACGATCCATAATCTTTTTCTGCTTTTGAAATTCACTCTCAATTTGTCTATACCGAGTCAAAAAAGCGGTTTGCAGATCACTCCATCTATTAATTGGTGCCAATTTGCGATGATTCCAATACCAGTCAAGAGCTTGACCGGTCAACAGGTGATGAAAATTATGCAAAATGTCATCCTCAGCACAATTGTAATCACTCCGCAGTGTGTTTACTCGGAAGACAAAATCTTCGGCATCCATTTTATCGGTGCCATCAAAACGAATATTCCATTTTGAAACATCTAACTTACGTGGTGCTGACCATGGATAACTGGCATTGCATAATTTGCACTTCCCGGTTGCTGCGGTATATTTGCAACGGGCATACCATACATCGATGGTGGTGGTGGCCAAAAATATTGCGGTGCATATCCTAATTGTGGTAAAAAACCTGGTTGCTGCTGTTGTTGTTGTACAAAAACAGTTTGTTGCGGCGGAATATCAGGCTGATTTAAAATATGTTGTTGTTGGCTTGAAGCGGCTTGTTGTTGCTGATTAAAAATTTGCTGTGATTGATTTTCTACGTGCTGTGACTGTGCAGCGGTGACCATTGTCGGTTGCCTTGGTGGCTGAGCAGCCACGGAAACCTGTGGTTGCTGTAACGAAATCTGCTGTGTGGTTGGGTAACGGTATTATTTGTTGGTGCTGTTAAAGGTAAAATATTTGGTTGTTGTTGAGCCTGGGAACCTGTGGTAGCAAGTGGCAATGCTGATAAAGTATTTTGCATTTGTGGTATTGACGCACCATATTGTTGCTGTACAGAAGCTGGTATATTAAGCGCATATATATTATTTAGCGGCTGATCACCTAATGAAGCTGGTGTTCGCCACGCCAGAGATTCAGCTGATGGTGGAGGCGCTCGTGGTTGAGAGCTCGACCCAATATTAAATTGACCAGCTCGTGAATCCCTACCACTCATTAGATTCTGGCTCATGGCCTGTATTGCTCTATTTAATTCTTGCATCGGCCTTATAAACTCACCTCGAACGGAATCTATCATTTCCTGCACCCTTTCGCTACTACATATTGGCATATTATCATGTTGCGGTGGCTGTAGCTGCTGCAATTGCTCATGCGGTAATGTTTGCTGCGGTGGTAATTGTTGTTGCTGTTGTATTTGCTGTTGCTGCTGTAAGAATTCAGCTCTCACGTTTCGAGCAGTAAGGCTACTATACTCTGGTGAGGTGAAAGTGTTATTTGACAAATTTGATTCAGGCGAAATATAAGTACCATCCTGAGCTCTAGCCATAAATTCTCTCACAGACGGCGCTATGGAAACAGCAGTAGTGGTGGCTGTAGTAGTTATCATCGGTACGTTTAACGATAGCATCGTGGTAGTTGGTGGAACTGTCGTCATTGTATTTGCCAGTGGTTCTACTTGGGACGATTCCGTAACTACAGGCGGTGTAATCCCACGAGATTCGTCAGCCATGTCGCTATAATCGTCGATATCGATTCCCTGAGCTATAAGTCTTAATCTTTCCTTACGAGTCAAAACCATACCTAGCCGAAGCTACTAACAAAAAGTTTAAATTATACAAATAAACTATTTTGTTTATTAAGCCAGAAATAAAAAAATTGTTTATTATATATTAATATAATATTATTAATATTAATATTAATATATTATATATATTATTAGATATATTAGATATATTAATATAATATAATATTAATATATCAATTTAAATATTTTCCTTTAAATTGATAAAAAAATCAATACGAAGCGAATACTAAAAATGGCGAGATATATCAAATCAAGAATGCGAGCTTGTTTAAAATAAAAACCTTAAGCAAAAAGGTAAATTAAAAATATATATATATATATATGTTCAAATTACTAATTCAAAAAAAAAATTTTCTAGAAATTTGTTCCCAAAAAAAAACGTTCATAAAATAATCAGTGGTAGTGTTTTCAGGTGACAAATGGTTCGTGGAGTAAATTAGTTGCGTATCCGAGAAATCTCAAATACAGCAATTACCTTTTTGAGTTAATGACGATTAAAAAAAATTTTGTCCTCAAAGGGTTTTCGTGCGTATATTGGTGCCAAAACTAATCAGCCTCACAAAGTGGTGCCTGAAATTTCCAGCACTGCAGCTGAAGTATAAGTCGTGCGAATTACCTCAGGACTAGCTACTGAATTTTTCAGACCAAAATGTTGTATGAGGAAAACCTCATATATTATAAGTTTATCATATGAAAACTGATTTTGGGCTATGAGATACTAATAAAAGAAGAAAATATAAATTAACGATTTTTGACAAATTGCAGTGTAAGCCTGCACCATTATTGGAGCAATACTCAGTCTAATTATGACAAAAAACTATAAATTTAACAACTTTTTCTTAATCCTTTCGAGGCATAAAACCTACATATAAACGTCGCTTACGCGAACGAAACTTTAAAGTAAATCGAACGGGACTTACGCTTACCGTAAGCGATATATCTCTTCCAGATTAAAAAAATGAACTATCTAAACTATAAAAATCAGAAACTACTTGCTTTCTGCTTCCCTTCAATAGTTTTAATGGATCACTGTGTCATGTCGCTACTCGCCGATGACTCTTAACTAAAATCAGACGGGACTTACATGGTATGTGACCATCTCAAGCTATTCAAAGAAACCAAAAATATTAAAAAAATTGAATTACCATTGCTTCGGGCCTCACGTCGGGCGCCATTCTGTCCTGTCGGCTGGTCTGAACGGGTGATTAATGTGGCCAGACTGTTGACGTTGCCGGTATGCTCGCGTATGCGCGGCTTTAGCTCGCCGGATTGGGAGTAGTTCTTGTCAACAAATCTGATCGGCTAGACAGGGACAAAAAAATTCATACCGGTCTTAAAGTGGCTCAAAGATCTTACGAGTCCACGAAAAATCAAGAAAAGAATAAATGAATAAAAAGGGACCGAAGCAATGGAAACCAAAGTGAAAAAAAACCAAAATGTAAAATAAAAGAAAAAAAAGAAAATATAAACCGGAAAAGTGTGAGTGCAACCAATATACGACACTGCCCTAAATCGTTTTAACTCCAAAAATGTTGGTTGGCAGATGTTGTGCCAACTAAGGCGGCCCTCCACAAAAGATCTACGTAGACCTCACCGTGACAACCGTATGCCATTTCACAGGTTGTCCCAAATTCACCTCCACTTACCTTTGTCACCCTACTACCACCTGTTAATAATTTATTCACTCATTGTTTTAATTTTTTCTAAAAAACGTTATAAAAATTATGTTTTATTTAAAACAAAAATCATATTGGGCATATAAT
>CM037855.1:189961035-189983136 GCA_021234595.1 Delia radicum | reverse complement strand
CGCTCAAAGGAATTACTCGGTCACCGAGAGAGAATGTTTAGCCGTGGTTATGGCAATTAAAAATTCAGGCCTTATATTGAATTGTTACCGTTTACTATCATCACCGATCATAGTAGTTTAAAATGGCTGATGTCCCATAAAGACCTCAGTGGTCGTTTGGCCAGGTGGAGTTTACACCTGCAATCGTTTGATTTTTCCGTAGAACATAGGCAGGGGAAACAAAATGTAGTACCTGATACCCTATCCAGATATGATATGGAGGAAATTTCTACCGATGTGGATAATTTTATTGATTGGAATCTGGATATTTTAAATCAGAGGAATACTCCTCGATATTATATCTACAATTGTAGAAAATTCTTCGCAGTTGCCAGATCTCAAAATTGTAGATAATTATATTTATAAAAGAATGTCGCCTTATGACGGCTTGGCTTTAAATGAGGATTTTTGTTGGAAACTGTGGGTTCCTTTGGAGCTAACAGAGAATATTATTCGAAAGGCACATGAACCACCCCAAACAGCTCATGGTGTTTTCATAAAACCCTTCGCAGAATCCGGGAATATTTTTACTGGCCGAACCAAAGTTCTCAAGTTCGTAGTTTTGTTTAAAAATTGTCAGGTTTGCAAAGAGACGAAACCGGCAAATACTACGCTAAGACCACCAATGGGAAATGAAAACGTCATGGAAAGGCCATTTCAGCGCCTGTATATAGACTTCTTAGGGCCATATCCGCGCTCGAAATCTGGGAATAGTTTATTTTCATAGTGTTAGATCATCTAACGAAGTTTGTACTTTTGAAGGCAATGTCAAAAGCTAACGCCAAAAACGTTATAAAATTTTTAATTTCCGACGTGTTTCACAAATTTGGCACACCGGAGGTTATTATGTCGGATAACGGAAAGCAATTTGTCGGTAAGAGTTTGCCGAAGTTGTACGAATTTCGGAAATTCGCCATATTAAAACTGCAACCCATTCACCGCAGGCTAACGCCTCTGAAAGGTGTGAATCAGTCAATTTTGTCAGCCATACGGTCGTATCTCGACGAGGATCAGGGCGATTGGGACAAATATTTTGTCGGAAATTGAATGTTCCTTAAGATCTTCGGTACATAATTCTATTGGGGTCACACCGTATTTTGCTTTGTTCGGTATGAAATATGTTGTCACGGAAGTGTCTATAAAATAGCCAGAAAACTTCAAATGCTTAATGATGCAGAAAGTAACCTAATTCCGAATCAGTTCAAAGGATCTTATTAGAGAAAAAATTCGCAAAAAATTTGCACAAAGCTCATTTGAGAAATGAAAAAACGTATAATGTTAGGAGTCGCAAACGTTAAGTTTATTGCGGGACAGGAAGTATATCGCAGAAAACTTCCAGCAGAGCAATTTAAGAATAATTTAATGCCAAATTGGCAAGAAAATTTTTGAAATGCAGAGTTGTACGCCCTGTATGTAATAGCTTGTACGAGGTTGAAGATTTAAAAGGAAGTCACTAGGAGTGTTTCACGCAAAGGACTTAAAACAGGGCCCATTCGCGTTAACCTTGCTTACAAATCGATTTTAATATATGTGTTTTTTTTTTTGCTCAAAGCTAGCCGACAATAAGTTAAACATTTGTTTTTTTTTTGGGTTTCGAAGCAGGAAAAAAATAAGTTTTATTTGCGAAAAATTCGACTAAAACTAAATACATTTAGGTATATACACTAAGCTTATCTAATTAAGTCTTAATACTGCTCTAGCTAAAGTTAGAACTAAGCGTAAAATATTGTCGGTTTTGGCTTTATAGTGTCTTGGAGTCCTGGATTATTGGGGGTCAGTTTCGCCTCTCCGTTGGAACAGATCGTCTTAAAGTTTAATTTAGTACTTAATGGTTGAGCGAACAATTCTTTCTTTGGTTCAACTAAAAGGCTAACGTTTTGAAGCCAGCTACATTTGTAGCCACCAACACACTTAGCTGGGAGAGGTAAGTCCCACTATCTCTATGGCATTAGGCTACTATCCCTCCGTCGCAGGTGTATGGGCTAGACGCTAAATTCCGATTTACAGCAAGTTGAACCAAAAGTTAAAAATATTCATGAAATAGGCGCGTTAGAACCTAAAGATCGATTTCGCTCAGTACTATCAGTAGATGTTGACTAACTGTTCTAGGGGAGAGGGGAACGCTGAACCGCCTTTAAAGTAGGATCCATGTCAGTAAAAGTGTTCTAGGTCTTGGTTGGTATTTCTGTTCGGTCTCTTGAATCTAATTTTAAAAAAAGCATAGCGTGATTCTATTTAATAATCTACCTTATATCTTAAATCTAAACTTACATATACCTTACTCTATTGTCGAGGTTTTTCAAGGGTTCGATTTGTTGTCTTCCTTCACATACGAGTACAAGAACCTGTAGATATAATACAAACATAATTAGTAATAGGAAATACGGTGAATTTAAACAGTATTAGTAGTTTAAGGTGAGGAAAAATTGAATTATTTCATGGTAATCTAGTTTATTTATTTTTTTTATTTAATTTTTTAATTGAGTTTTTTAGTATCAAAGTTTAAGAAGCATTGAGTTTTTTCTGAATTTTTATTTTTAAGTTCAACTAAATTGAATTAAGAGTTGAAGCCTTGAATATGGGCAGCTATAGGTTAAGGTTGTTAATTATTTAGGTTTTCATATTATTTTGTTTTTTATATATATGCATAGTATTAATACAAGGGCAACCGGAGAACAGCTCAAAAAAAAAAAAAAATCAAGTGAATTGAATTAAAACAAACCGTCGAGGAGAAAGACAAAAAATGCACTTATTATATATATATATATTATTTTATTTTTTTTATTAGCATTCGTTGAAATTATTTCTAAAGTCTCAACTAGAATAGTTTAGAGGAAAAATAATCAGAACAGTGACCAAAACTGGTCCTTAGAATTATTAGTTTTTATTTAAAGTTCTGAAGGTAATTCGTATTGGTAAATATATGGCGACATATATTGGTAAAATCGTAAATCGAAAAGTAAAATTATAAAAAAAAACATATAGCTGAAATATGCATTTAAAGCAAAAAATGCAGTTTAAATGTGCATTTTGGGCAAAAATAAGCATTTAAAGCAAAATGTGCGGAAATATGCAAAATATTCTAAGATATACACTTGCAAATCGATGTCATTTTAACACAAATTCTATGATTCGCAAAATATTTTGTATCTTTTGGTTCCCAGACTTAGGAAGGGAAAAAAAAAAACAGGCATCTGCATGAACTTCCGGTCCATGTTTATTATTAAATTGCCCAGTGCTTGGCAAGCGATTGATAAAAGTTTAAAATTTCAGTTGTTTCCTCAATAGTCGTTTTTGAGATGGCCTATCGTCATTTTCTTTTATAAAAGTTGCTTAATATTAAGTTGTGTTCGATTACTTTCCCAGTAAAGTCCAGTAAAAATTACTCAGTAACAAAGTTACAGAGAGAAAGACAAACTTACAAAAAAAAAAGTAACGAACGAAAAATTTGTAACAATTTTAAAGTATATAAAACACTGATTTTAAATAACATATATTAGGAAAAAAAAATCAACTGGTCATTATGGAAAAGATAAAAGTTAGTTGAAATTGTCGACCAGAGATAATTTAGAATGTTTTTTTTTTTTTTCCTTCAATATTTAATTCTTTAATGTGTTGCACTTCGAATCCATAGACAATTAAAATTTAATTTAAAATTTTTTTTTTGTTTACTAAAATACAGGCATATTTTTTTTTTTTTTTTTTTTAATCATATGTTTTTCTTCTTACAAATTCTTACTGGCAAAATTTATCCAGTAAAACTTGTAAGTTTGGTTTGTCAACAACCTGTCATTTTACTCCCTCTTCTTACTTTTTACCGAGTATTTGGGGTAAACGAACACCTTCCAGTAAAAACTTTTACAAATTTTTAAAAAATTTATTGTATTATTGAAGTTGGGGTAACAAATTAAAGTTTTAAAATCTTCAGTTTTACCCGATTAATCGTCAAAATTTATTCGAATTATTCGTTATTCGAAATTTTTTTTTTTTTTTTTTTATTCATTCGGCTAATCGAATAAATTTTATTTGGATAACAACCCTACACTGAATCCTATATATTTCCTGTTACCCGATTTTTTTTATTGGGGCAATATCCGCTTGGCAATTTGCCATTAATCGATTAATCGAAAAACTGCCCGTTTAGTAAATTAATTTACCGAATTTAATCGATTCAAACGTTAAAGTCGAATAATTTAAATCGCGTCTGTTTTAATAAATATTTTTTTGCTTACCTGGTAATTCCGGTTACGTGAGGGTTAAAAGAGGAAGTGATGGTGGTCGGGAAAAGCAGCTTATTCAAAAAATTATCTTCCCATTTGGTCTGGCATTGTAGGCGTTGAGCTACAAAGGAAATATTGAAAAAGAAAATTGAATAAATTAGTAAAGGTTTTGGGGAAAAATCTGACTTGGAACTATACTTATCTTCTTAACCACCAGGTTGAATTCAGCCATAACCTCAAAGTTTTTTTTTCAAGATAAAAATTACCTCTGGGATCACGAACCGTTGAAATGTGTTTTGTTAACAATATATCTGAAATTAAAGAAAATTTTAAATTTGTTTAGCAAGTTTTTCAATTATAATTATTATTTATTTTTTTTTTTTACTTACCTTGAAGGTGAACCTATGAACGGTTAATGAAAAATTATGACGCCAACCGCTTCTTCCGAAAGTGCCGTTATTAAGTACCGATTCACTGGAAATAGACAAAAGAGAATGAAGTGGAATATATAGATAAAGAAATATTAATAATAAATTTTGCACGTTGGTCACAAAAACGTGGATAAGTGTTCCAAGAAAACACTCAACCGCATTTTGTCACTTTAATAGTGATCTAAGGCACTTTTATGATCTTAAAATGATGTTTTTTTTCTAAATTTTTATGATTTTTTTTTATGGCCGCCGGTAAAAAATTTTTTTTCCGCCGTCACCGAAATTAAAGTGGTCGCCGTGGACCTCTTCAAACAATTCATTTTATTAGTTTTTTTCTTTTTTTGCACATCACTCAATTAAATAATACTTACCTTGCTGATTGATGACGCGTTATGGGTTTTCCGGTGGTTTGGGGTTTTTATTTTATTTATTTTATTTATTTTTTATTTCCGCAGCGCATTATAGCGTCTGCTTGGTTTTTTTTGGCTTTTTTTTTGGTATGTGGGTGGTGATGCCAGAGGAATATTTCTGGAATCTTAACCGGTTACCGGGGTTACACAAATTATGGCTACTCGTTTCGGAGGGATGCCAGATCGTTAGGTTTTGTTTTGTTAACCCGAAACAGACCAGTTGGTACCCAAGTGCCCCAAAACGACTTTGATATGAGAATTTCTTCCCTCCCATCCTTTTTACAGTTGGTAAGGCAGGATGGTTGGGTTTGTCACGTCTGCCCTCAAGGGGTTATGATTTTGTCCGGTTTTAGTACAAAATAGAAGAAGAAGAAAATGCAATCATTTAAAAGGAAAAAAAATAGAAACAGCTGATGGGAATGAAAACTGGTCGAAATAGAAATGTCAACCAAAAATGAGATTGAATTTACGGAAAATGGAGGAAACCTTCCGTCCTTTTTTTTTTTTCCTTTTCGTTTTGGAACCGAGGCCAGGCAGTTGCTGAAAAGAAAATAAAAACGCAAATTAACTTACCGAAATTCGTGTACTTTTTAAATCGGTTTCTTTATTTATGAAATTTAATAAGTTATTACAAATAATAAACAACATTTTGCTGAAATCGCACTGCCTGGACCATTTAGTTTTTTGGATGAAATATTAACTTCACCTCATCGTGAGTAGCCAGCGCCAACATCCGGCACCATCACCAAATAAAGCTGTGGAAGCCAACCAGCACTGCGTGGGAAAAGCAGCGTCAGCACCGCCACACCTGGGGTGCTAGGTATTTCTGTTGTGGTTTTTTTTTATAAAAAAAAGGGTTCAGGACTTACAGTCTTACCTCGGACGACTAGACTGACTGGACTGTAAAAAAAAAAAAAAAAAACCAAATTTGTTTTATTTTTGATTGTATTTTATTCTTTTTTTTTATATAAAAATATATATTTTTTTTTAATAAATATATTTACATATAAGGGAAACATTTTCTTACCTTAGTCAGTTGTGTAAAACTAGTCCGTAGGGTTGAGCTCAGGCCTAGGGTCGAGGTTTTAGGAAGGCAGATAAAGCCTTGAGGGTGTATGTTTCTCCTATAGAAAAAAAAAGGAAATAAGGTATACAAACCTATAAAAACAAAAAAAATAAGTGAATAAATTTTTAAAAATTAAACAAGTTATTTTAAATAATTTGTAATAAAAAAAAAAGGGACGCACACAACGTACCAACTTGGACACCTCACGGACGTACCAATCCTTTTTTTTTAAGAGCCAAAGGAAACTTCCCTTATAAGAAAAGGCGGCAAAGACGAGCTTCAAAAAGAAAAAGAAATAGAAACGTGCGGCTGTTCTACCTGGGACGAGAAATTTATAAATCGAGACGTGCCTGTCATCCAATAAATTGAATTAAAAACCTAATTTTTATATTTTTGTAATTTTTAAATACCGAAACTAATGGTGAACATTATTTAATTATATAATTTTTAATTTTTGGAATTATCACCATCCCGGTTAATATATTGTTTTTTTTTAAACGCCAATTCCATTTAATAATTTTAAACCAAAATATTTTGTTATATTTCAAAAAAATTTAAATTAAAAAACAAAGATTGCTAAAAATGTGTATAAGGATTTAGTAATTCAGTCATATATGTCCAATATGCTTTTAGTTTTTAATAAAGGTTAATTTTTATAACGTTTTAGAAAAATTAAATAATAATGGAATAATTATTTATCAGGTGGTAGTAGGGTGACAAAGGTAAGTGGAGGTGACTTTGGGACAACCTGTGAAATGGCATACGGTTGTCACGGTGAGGTCTACGTAGACCTTTTGTGGGAGGGCCGCCTTAGTTGGCACAACATCTGCCAACCAACATTTTTCAGTTAAACGATTAGGGCAGTGTCGTATATTGGTGCACTCACAATTTTCGGTTATAATTTTTTTTCTTTATTTTTACATTTTGGTTTTTTTTTCTACTTTGGTTTCCATTGCTTCGGTCCCTCTTTATTCATTTTATTTTTTGCTTGATTTTTCGTGGACTCGGTGAGATCTATGAGCCACTTTAAGACCGGTATGATTTTTTTTGTCCCTGTCTAGCCGATCAGATTTGTTGACAAGAACTACTCCCAATCCGGCGAGCTAAAGCCGCGCATACGCGAGCATACCGGCAACGTCAACAGTCTGGCCACATTAATCACCCGTTCAGACCAGCGACAGGACACGCAAAAAATTCCATGCTTTGTTTTTTAATTTAAAAATAAATTTATTTTTATTCAAATCTAACACTAATTAAATTTTATAAAAATGTAAAAAAATAAATTTTATGAAAATATAAACACAGAAACTAATTAAGCTAAACCCATAATGATTTTATAAAAAATAAATCCGGTTTGCATTTAGTTTTATTTAATTCTAGTATTTCCATTTTTGCAAAATTGTATTTCACATCATATTAACAAATAAAGGTTAGATTAGGTGTTGCTGACATATTAAACTATTGTAAAAAATCGTAATTTTTTAAGCAAAAAATCGTAATTTTTTAAGCAAAAAATCGACCAATAGTCATTTGTTATTTTGGGTATTAAAAATCGTCAAACCTGGCAACACTGACTAGAATGCTCAAGTCTATAAATGGGAGCAAGAGAGTTAAAAATGAAATGTCATTCAATTGACAGCTTCAATACAGTGTTGCCCTGAAAATATAAATTAAAATCGTTGACGTCCAAAATTATAAGAAAACGTTTTGTGTTCTGTTTGGTCTTTAACTGAAAAAATTTCTCAGTTATTTTCTACTAAATTTTGACTAGGTCACAGGTGAAATACCCCTTACTGAACTTTAGTAGATTCATTTAAAGAATTAACCTAATTTAATTTTCAAAATTTTATTTAAAGAAAAAACGAAATTTGAAATTAGTTGTTTAACTGATTCATTTGCTCAAAATAACTACAAACATATATTTGTAACTACATTTGCAGTTGAAAAAGTGTACACTACATTTGTAGTTAAATCAACTGCAATGTGTAGTTATTTTAAGCTGTTAAAAAATAACTGTATGATGTAGTAAAAACAACTACAAATGTAGTGAAAACAACATTACCTAAATATTCAATGTTATTTTTATTGTCTACTGTATATTTTATAATTATAGAATTTAATTTTACTTTACAAATATTAAGTCCAATTTATATTTCACCATTTTGACCAAGTAATGCTTGATAAGAGATATGCAATTTAAGTTTGACATTTTGTAAAGATTTGCATTTTAGGAACAGTTGTATAAATAGATAAAAATGTTAAGAAATATTTTATAATGTATGAAATGACTTGTTATGGGAAAGTAGTTTAGGAAAATTGTGTAAATACAAAATTAACACAATGGGATGCACAATTTAAACAAAACTTGATCAAATCCACAGAATTTAAATGAAAAAAAAAAATTTCACAAATTATTGCTTTCATCGTATTCCTTCTGGAAATTTTTTGTGTGAAAGCTTACCTTTATATTTTATTTATTTAATAATAATTTACAGCGTTTTCATTTTATTTACCTATCTTCTTTAGCATTCGCTTTTACACAGAAGATAAAGAGAAAAAATTTATGAACAAGCCGCTTGTTACTCCGCCATGTTGGTTTTTTGTTTTTGTATATTTTGAAACAAGTCGAAACAACTGCATAAAATAGCTATTACCGAAATGCGTTAATTTTAATAGGTTGTTTAAGAAATCAACTCTCAAAAACATAAAAAAAATTTTTTCTTAGTAAAACAACTGGAATTGCTGTTAAAACAACTACAAACGCATTACTGCACAAATTACTGTCACGTAGTAACTGTAGAACTTTTCTGCATGTAACTATAGGGAAATTGAAATACGGTATTCGGACTAGATAGCAAAACACATGTTTTGCCAAAAAACGAATGGAAAAGAATAAAGAACTGTTGGAATAGAAAAAGAGCATAAATATGTGTTTTTTTGCGCAACCACTGTGTATGGGTGCCTTTAAACATGAAAAATTAATAATTTTTCTATTATAGCTTGGGTCTCAAAGGGCTCGAATATACAAGGTATTATAATACACGAGAAAACTACGAGAATTAGTTATCTGTTTATGTGAATGGCATATAAATAAATAAGTCGAAATATTAGCTTTAGTACTCTGAGGGTCAAATAAGTAAGCACTTTGCAAACATGGGATACCAAAATGAAAATATTTTCCCATCCCTGTTCTATTATAAAACCGCACCTGATTTTTTAATACAACTCTGAATTTACTAATCTACATTACTTGTTATTCTCCATTGACAGCTGTTTTTTACAATTAATACCACGTATCAATTCATCAGTGTATTGGTTTTATTTGCTTCCTTACGAAATGTTCACAATAAATTTTAGAAAAATTTGCAATTAATAAAAAATTTAATTAATAAATTAAACAATTTATAATAGTGCGGAATATAAACTATAAATAAAACGTGATTATTGTTGGGAAATTCGAAAAATACGCGAAATAAAACGCATTAAACTTGTTTTGCCAAACTGGGGAGTAGTATTGCAAAGACAAAAAAAACTACTTTAAAACAGGGTGACCTGTAATTAAAGTTAACGAATGAGTAGTTAATTGCATGACGAATATTTTTGTTGTGATTTTTAATAAAGAAAAACTACAAGTTTCACAAGGTTGGTAAGTTCTCGAGTGCGATATATGAAGCCAGAGTATACTGCAGATATAAGCAGTTGTAGATTATGAGATGCAAACACGACGACGTCTACATCAACACGATAATACAGCAGGAACACAGGAAGAGGGGGTTAATCTAATACCACAACAACAACAATATCAATTACAGCATACGCAAAATAATTTTCCACAGAATCCATTATTTATACCAGCAAACGGTGGTGTAAGTGGGCATTCAACGTCAACACCCTTAATAAATACTGCTGCACCTCAGCAGCAACAACAGCTGGAACAATCTTCTTCAATACATATAGGAGATAGTTTTGGTAGTCATCAACATTATAACCAAGTGTCTATAGACGACACAGACGATAAATATAATAAACCAGGACGGCAGTGGAATTTACGTTCATTATCAACACGCATTCAGGCAACATCTGGACAAGCTTTACGTACATACATCCAACAACCTTTAACTGCAGGCCGCCGCTGTTGTTACAGGAACCTATCAAGAGACTAATCCAACTGGTGAAAGCGGTTTTTTACGATAGTAACAATTTTACAAGCAAAGCTCATCCAATACAAGAGCTAGACGACGATTTAGAAGAATTGTTTGATAAGGAAAGTGTAGTAGTCATGGCTTGCAGAGATCGTACTGGAGAGTTTATTAATGCGATTCGTTCGCTACAATCTCGTAATATATCAAGAGCGGTTAATATTCGTGATCCTCGAAAGGCTAAACAAGTACAAAGCTATCGGACTTTATGATGGTGGCCAAAATGATTGGCAAGAATATTGCCAGTACTTATGCCAAGTTGGAAAAGTTAACATTGTGTAAGTTCTAAATTAAAATCAACGAAACAAATAAAATTTAGTCGCATAAGGGCAACATTTTTGAAATTTTTCTACCTTGAAGATTTGCCCCGCTAAGTTCAAATCTGAACTTTGGAGTACGCGCCTCTTTCCGAGAGAGTTTCAAAGTTGAAATTTTGTGATTTTATCCAAAAGTAGTGTACGGATTGAAACGATTTAAGCACCATCGGAAAGGTATTTCAAATATCTTTCCAACTAGTAATGTAATATATATAATATGTATATATTTGTATCAATTACTAAAAGACTGACAAACTCATATTATCAGAAAACGCGTTTAAAGTTTTAAATTCATATCTGCCTCGCTCGACCCTCTCTATTTAATCACGTTTTTAATTAATAGTTCGAGTTCCCAATTTATCGAGAGACCCGTGAATAGCATAATTTCCCTATAAAGAATATATGTACTCTTTGCACTCACTTTCCAGAAAAAAGAAAATATATTCTCTTCTATCTCGAAAAGTATACAAGATGCTAATATGAAATTTTTACACACTATGAAGCACGATATAACTAATAAATCTGCATCATTAACTGAATGTCATTGACTTTTGACAGCCTTTTAGTAAATGATCGATATATAATATATGTACAATATAACATACCTATATAATATAGTATAATATGTATTTTTTATTTGCATTATTTTCATGTTTTTCGTATTTTTCCGTATTTATTTTAAAAATTACCCACATTATAGGTATACAGTGAGCAAAACTACTTTGGGATCAGCAATACTTAGAAAAAATCTAAAAACTATAAAATAATTAAATTAATTAAACGTTATTTTTTAATCGATTAATATTTTTGATATAAGTAAAACAAAAAGTTTTATATCAACATTAGGGTCTTTTGCATTGCAAAGCAAATGTTTTTTAACTTCCTGGTTAAAAAAATTCATTTATGACTATATATGTTTTTTATATGATTATATATGGTCATCCATATTCGATCATACTAGTAAAATGAACATACATCTCCATATATGGACAAATATGGTCATATATG
This sequence comes from Delia radicum, assembly GCA_021234595.1. NCBI lineage: Eukaryota > Metazoa > Arthropoda > Insecta > Diptera > Anthomyiidae > Delia > Delia radicum. Next base: position 189,971,446 of record CM037855.1, on the reverse strand, counting down.
TTCATATAATATTTTATATGGCCATCCATATATGTTCATATTTTATTTTTATGAGAAAGATTGAAAAAATTATAAAAAGAAATAATTATTTAAAAGACGTATTTGCAATAAAATGTTACCTTAACAGGACCACATGTTTTTCGAGTAGCTAGAGCTACTCGAGTAGTAAAACTCCCCTTTTGTTCTTTTGAGCTCATGTAAAAGGCAAATATTAAAGATAAGTATAACTTTTGGAAAGGTAAATTTACAAAGAATATTCCTAGCAAAGTTGGCCTATCCCATAATCTTCGTCGGATTGTCACGAAACTTAAAAATGGTTTTTAAACTTTTAAAAAACAGTGTATTTCTGCAATTTTGTATGGAATGGTGTAGTTTGTTCGAAGTTGTTCGCCGACTGAGCAATTTTGATCAGTACACTTTAAAATTTAAATGAGCTATCTATGAATAGACTATCTCAGGGGTCGGTTTTGGGCCCCCTCTTATTTATACTTTACATTAATGATTTACCTGCAGTTCTAAGTTCTAGTATGTGTAAGCCGTTTTTATTTGCAGATGATATTTTGCTTTTGTTTAGTACTGGTCGAGATTTTGCCGGTGTATTAGAGGCTAATATTAACTACTGCCTTAATGGGATCTACCTGTGGTCTTCTAGTAATTCGCTGGTTGTTAACCCTTCTAAATCTAAGGCTATATTGTTTGGATCGTCAGAGAACTTTGTGAATGGTTTTGAGATTTTATTCGGAACTCTAAGATCGATTTTGTAAGCCAACATAGATGTTTGGGTATTATCATTGATAACAGGCTTAGTTATGAGTCTCATTTTGAATCCTGTACATCGTAGGGTTTCTTGTACTTTACGTAGAATATATTCCACGAATATTTGTCTGCCTTTTCAGGCTAAATGTAGACTAGCTCATGCACTTCTTATGCCGCAGATCTTATATGGACTTGAGCTGGTATCAGGGACCATTGCCTCGAACTTAAAGATATTGGAGCGAGTTGTTAATGCTGTGGTTCGGTATGTGTTTAATATCCGTAGACGTGAGCATATTTCTGAATTTGTGAAGAAATTCTTAGGATGCCACTTTGATAAATTCGTTAAGTACCGTAATATTCTCCTATTTCATCGCATTATTAAAAGTGGCATACCTGTCCTGTTATGTAAAGAATTTACTTTTTCGCGGTCTACTAGGAATAAGCAAATTATAATACCTAGAATCAGGTGTTCTGTGTTTGAGAGGTCTTTATTGTAAGGGTGGCTCGCTGCTGGAATCGTTTACCGCATGAATTGCGTATCTTTTCGCAATCCAATAATGTGTTTCGCCTTAAGCTTATGAAGCACTTCTCAAGTTTATTGCGATATATTTTTATGTTTTCTGTACAGTAGCTGTTAAATTATCTTGGGACTTGCTTCTATGATTCTTATTGCTTGATATGAGTTGTGAAAATTACCGGATTATAATACTTAACTGAATCTCTTTTTAATAGTACTTTTTTATAATTTGTTACGGCTGGGGAGCCAATAAGTTAAATTGATGGGTGCAGTTATTTATGCATGATTTATATTTACATAAGTTATTTGTATAGATTAGATTAAGTATTATACTCAGGATTGTATTGCTATGTAATACGTTTTCTGGCTTTAATGGCTTTGTATTACAATATGGATTAATAAATAAATAAATAAATAAATTAAAAAAAAAAAAAAATTGTGAGCAAGATTTTTCAAGTTCAAGATCATTTGTTTTTTGTTAACCAAAAAACCGTGCAATATTTATTTATTAATTTCAAATGTCTTCAGCCGCCTATTTAACGCAGACTTTATCTACTGACAGGTCCTTTCGCGTCACCGAAAATCTTCATTTCGCGTCACCAATGTAGAAGGTCAAAAATTATAATTTGGGTAAATCCGCTTCTACATTGGTCTTTCAAAAAAAAATTACCTAATAAATGAATTATCATGCTCTGCATAACATCCGGAAATTGCTTATAAGGATAAAATTGGCAATATAGAAAATAGGCCCTCACGTTATCAGTGCCACTCATACCATTATTCTTACCTTTAGGAACAATTTTAGCAATATTTCATAACTTTGGAAAAGTCGACGTGGTTTATATTGTATTAACCAAATGTAAAATGTAATTATCAATCATAGGAATTAACAATTTGATAAATTTGAGTGCAAATAACAAAAAAAAAAACACTTAAAATCGCGTAGATCAAGATAAGCCGACTCAAATTAATGATGCAAATAATACCTAGGAATGACTTCCATTAACTACATTAAGCAACAAAAATTCCAAAATTTAGTGCAAATTCTTTAATTTTTTCAAGCTATGTTGAACTGCACCTAATTGAATTTTGGTTTACTTTTTAAAGTTTTTTAATATTTATATCAAAAATATTAATCGATTGAAAAAAATAAGTTTTATCATTAAAAATTTATCGAATAATGGTAGATTCACAATACTGGAGAACTCTACGATACAGATTGGATTCAAGAAAAAACGAAAAAGAATTATACAAAAAATATTTAAGTGCAAAAGAGAAAGGAACACAATTTGTCGTTTTGCGAATTGTCATAGTTTTTCTTAAAATTCAAAAACTTTGGTGAGACCAAAGGAATTTCGTCCAATGTATTAAGTGACAAATAATTTATAGACAATATACATATTGAGCTTTCATTTAAGGTATAATATGATCCCGTTACGGGAAGTTATTAAGGGTTAAGTTTAAACTTTTTTTCGATTTTCGAAATTTTAGAATATTTTATATTTCATTTCTATTTTGTTGTTAAACCAAACAATTTTTTTTTATAGTTTTCAACAAAAAATTTATTGTTTTTGCTATAGAAGTAAAATTGTAGTCTATTTTAAGCTGAAAACAAGGTTTTCGAATACTAAAAAACCCGTATTTTAATAAACTGGGTTTCTTTTATATTGAAAACTGGTTTTATTCGGGGTATTTATTGTATTTTGTATTGCTGATATTTAATTTTTTTACAAATTTTAAAATTATCATTTGAACTAAACAGATTTTATTACGGAAGAGCCGATTAAGATCTTTTATATAAAAAAAAATTGTCTTGTAAAATTTTTCAAGTTTTGTCATCGTAAATTTAACCTTTTGCCGACCCGGACTTAAACCGCTGAATGAGATGTTTGACGAAACTTTGTGTAGAGATTAGGCCTATGACTAAACCAGAGTTAGGCATTCATATCACAATTGTGCAGATACCACTTCACACATATACTTATGCTCTTTCATTTAGTTGTCGATGAGACTGCGACAAGTGTACATGCGGCGGATGCTTTTATATTTTTTTCAGCAATACTTACCCAACAAACATTTCAAATTAATATGAATTACGAAAAATATTTTATGATTGATAATGCATTTGGTAACATGCAATGCATTTAATTGTATCAAATTTAAAACCTATTTTATTAATAAGAAATTGTCATAACAGTATAAATACAGAGAATTTGTTTGTGTAAATAAATCAGTTTGGAAGTATTAGAAGTTCCGTTTGTATATCAATCTTGTTGTTAATTTCTTTTCCACGTTTTCCCATTCCAAAAACTTCAGCATTCCTTTTTTTTAAGTCATACAATATGTCTAGACGATTTCAAATATATATATTTAAGTGAAAAGCGTAACACATTACCTTGACTAATATAGCCCTATCTATCTTGGTAAATTTTCCAAAGTTTTTGGCTAAAAAATTTAAAAACTTATTTAAATTTTACAAAACAACTTGGAGAGTGTTATTTTAGCCAAGTTATTGGCAACTATTTTTTTGTGTGTAGGGAACTATGTATAATGGTAATTTGAAACGCTCGATTTCGTGTTTGCTGGGTAGTTCGCTCACACACACACAACCTCATTTTACGCTTTGCCTACCTATGGACTAAACATACATTTTGTGTTGCTTTTGGTGTTTTACTGCTCCACCTATGGGATAAAAATAGTACTAACGTTAATAAATTAATAAACTATCGCTCCTGAATGGTTTAAGATTTTATCAAAATTCAAATTAATTTTAAAAATAGAAAAACTGAAAAAACAAAAATGTTAAATTTTGACTTTGGTTTAACCTTGTCGGTCTCTTGGACTATAAGGCTACAAATAACAGGCATCGCGAAAAGATACATCTATCTAATTTCGATTACAAAGTTATGTTAAAATCGCCCCTGAGGGCTTTCCTAAATAGGAAAGGGTAAAAATGGCACATATTTCTACCATTCGTCGTCAAAAGGTTAACAAATTTACTAATTATTGCGTGAGAAGAAATAATAAAACGTCTTGTTTTCTAAAAAAAAAAAAATATTTTAAGTCCGAAAATATTAAAAAAGCAAAAAAAAAATGTTTGAGTTCAAAATCGGAAAATAAAAAAACACACAAATAGAAGCACAAAACAAAAGAAACCAATTGCAAATTATTCCAAAAAAAAATTTTTGTTTTAAATTTTTTAGATTAGAAAATATTTGAAAATGCCTAAAAAACGGAAACATATTTGGGGACATATTATACCTTGTTGGAAAGATATTTGAACTACCTTTCCGATAATGCCTAATTTATTTACAACTTTGGACCCCTCAACCCCGGATTTGCATATTCGCTTGAAAATATTAGTCGATCGACCAAGTTTCATCAATTTTGGAAACATGCTGCTTAACTTTATTAAAGCCATATCAAAATTTGTTTTGTTTAAATATATATACTTTAAATATTGTAAATAATTAATCTTTTCGTTTAGTGGCTAAAAAGAAAAGTCTCTTCGATGATCGACCACAGGAAATCCAAGAAACTTACTTACATCATTAAAGGTGATTTAAATGCTTTAAATCAACAAATTGCACGTCTTCAAGAAATATCTAAAGATCAACGTCGTACCAATAATGGCAAGCATTTGGTATCACATTCCTCCAATATGGTCTTAGCCCTACAGTCGAAATTGGCCAGCATGAGTACGGATTTTAAACAAATTCTCGAGGTACGCACCGAAAATCTTAAACATCAAAAAACCCGGCGTGATCAATTTGCTCAAGGTCAACTTTCGGTTAATTCGGTATCATCGTCAACAGCTAAACAGGGTTCCCTACTGCTGAGTGAAGAAAATCAAGCTGTTAGTATTGATATGTCATCGGCTAGTGGTGATACACAACCTCTACTCGGTTAGTGGACCATCGCGAATACAAACACAACAACAGATTGCCTTATATGATGATTCCGATAGTTATGTACAACAACGTGCCCGAAACTATGCAAAATATTGAATCGACCATTGTTGAATTGGGCGGTATTTTTCAAACAATTGGCACATATGGTTAAGGAACAAGAGGAAATTGTTGAACGTATTGATACAAATATTTCAAGATGCTGAATTAAATATTGAGGCCGCTCATGGTGAAATTTTAAAATATTTCCAATCAGTTTCAAAAAATCGTTGGCTTATGATTAAGATTTTTGGGGTTTTAATATTTTTCTTTATATTCTTTATTGTTTTTATGACATAGTAAATTATAAGTTCTCCACTTTTTTTTTTGTTTTTCGTCTGGCTTTTAAACTGATATAACTGATTGAACGATATTTTATGGATCCAACGATTATTAAAGAGAAACATGGGTCCTACTCTCTTGTTGCCTACAATATTGATAAAAAAAACACAAATTTTTTATATGTAAATGAGTATAGAATCTAATCTATCGTAATAAATCACATAAGGAAAAGTTTAACGAATTATGTAAATTACATTTTAAAAATTAATATTGTAAATGAAAAATATATACTACCTAAATAAAAACTATTTGTTAATTTTAAAAAATGCTAAACAAATGTGTTTAAATTCTAAACACACACATGTTTTTTTAGGTTTTACTTTAGCGTTTAGACTCAAAAGTTGATTAACTTCATACTTTTGCACTGATATATAAATGCGGATATCGGTAAAGGTAACGCTGTTTTCTTTTAATCCGGTAACGGTATTTAAGTGTATCGATATTTCAGTAACGTTTTTTTTAGCGATGATATTTTAATTATTTCGGTAACGGTATTTTAAGGATAACAGTTCTTTAGTTATTTCGGTAATGATATTAAAGGATAACGTTATATTGCATACGAACAAGTTTTTAATTTATTTATATTATTTTTTTAATTATTTATTGTGCAACGATATAAAACGGGTAGGTTGGAATGTAAATTTTTTAAATCGAAACGATATGAAATAAAGCGTGTATGAATGGAATTGGAGTGTTTGGTATTTGGAGCGTTTTAAAATTAGGAACTGGATTTAATTTAAGGAGAATGAGTGGAATTGTAAGACTAAACATTTAGAACGATGTGGGAACAGAACGGGGAACGAGTGAAAATTTAAAATTGTATGATATGGGATCTACGTAAGACGTTCCTGGTAATATAACTGTGTTAAGTGTTCTCTCAACTCGTTTTCCCGTTTCCAGTCCATGTCGGTTTCATGTTGGCCCAATGTTACATTCAATTATTATGTTTAAATTAGTATTTTCACTGGACTGTTACATAGATGGTCCGGGTTCGATTCTCGGTGACGATAACATGAATTTAGAAAAATAATATAGTATATGATTTTTCTATCCCTCATATATTTGCAGAGTCCACCTTCGGTGCTATGGGAATAGCACTTAACCCCACCGAAGTAAAATAATTAATCAGGGCTATAAACTAAAAGCTTCAATAAGTGCGCCCAACTCTCCATCAGGTGGAGAGCAACAACTGTTCTAAGAATTATCATCTCGCACCAATTACAGTGTTAACATGTTTGAAGCCCTTCATCTTTCCCCCGTTTCATCTCTCCGCTATCCCCTTTCCAAAACAAAGCAACGCATTAATAAATAGAAGAATTGCCTGAGTGTTTTTTCTCTTTAAAAAAAAATAATTAAGGCAACCTCGGGATCTTTCCGGAACAAGTCTTCTATTTGTATTATCCGTTTTTGCCCTCTCTCGTTTAGTTTCGGGGAAACCGGTCATTAAAAAAATGTAAATTTTATAAATGGACTAGTTTATCAAAACTAAGCGAGATATCGCAACAACTGACAAATGTTTGTCCTATCTCGTTTAGTTTCGGAGATGCCGGCCATTTAAAAAAAGCCACTTTATACAATGGCTAGTATCCAAAAGAAAGCGAGCAAAACGGACAAAATTTTTGCAAAACTTGATCTGCGTAACACATGCCGATAATACAAATGGGTTCAGTGTTCCGATTCCACTCTTTCCCCGTTCCATTCCATATAGTTAAATTTTGGACCAATGTTACACTATTAAAGGAGTGTTTAAATTTGTATTTGCACGTAAGTTTATGGGTAAATAAATAATTAAGACACCCTGTGGCTATTTCATAAAAAATGAATCCTCGGGATCTTTCTCGGTCCTAGCCTATTTGTATTATCAGGGTGTATTAATACCGCGGAGCAAACATTTTCCGTTTTGTTTTTAATTTTATTAAAATGGCTAGTGTCTCGAAAACTAAGCGACATATCTCAAAATTGACAAAATGTTTGCAACACTTGACTTGCGTAACACGTTCCGGTAATACAAATGTGTTAAGTGTTCCGATTCCACTCGTAGCAATTTCCATTTTATTTCGTTCTCTTGTGTTGAGTGTTTCAATTTACTCGTTTCATTCCATTTCGTTTACTTTACTACTCAGGCTAAAAATTATACATATTTTAGAAATGCCGGACTCATTAAATTTAAAATAAAGCATTAGTCTGAGCGAGGAATTTCCATTACTGATTTTAGCGATTTTTCACAATTTTTAAATTTTTTCAAAGCCTACAGCGGTATTCATAAGTTAAGTTATACATTCGATGTGCGCTACAAACAACGAGTTCACAACTAAAATATTTTTAGTCTTATTCACTATTTGTTCGTGAGCCTATTCATAAGTCTTTGGAACATCCACTGTCGAACAGAATTTTAACAACCCTGTTTTTGTAAAAAAAATATATATTTTTGAGTTAATACGCATTATAACACATTAAAAAAAGTAAAAATATATAGAATAATTAAAAATAAATGGAAAAGAATAATATAACTGAAATCCTCGTATTACCTATTGAAAGTTTTTGTGTGTATGCATATATGTTACTGCATATATGCAGTAAACGAAGCTGTTAATAACAATAAACATTAACCAGATATGGCAACTTGCTTAAAACACTGTTGGCAGTTCGGCGGTTTACATCAACACTAGCGATTTTGAGATAAAAAAAAATAAAAACAACACCCCTGAAGCCTTGCAAAAATAAATTGCAATAAGCCACTTAGGCCAAAGCTCATTGTTAATACATTGTACAAATTCATATTTATATTTACAAAATTTCTTGTATTATATGTAAATAACGCATACACAAAAAAAATCCCTAAACGGGATTGTAGAGAAAAAAAATAAATAAGTATCTAATGTTTCAAATCGTATGCTCTACATTTTTTTTGGATTTGGCACAAACAATACCATTAAGTCACAAACAATACCATTAAGTCACTATCGATCACAACTTTTAATAATAAAAGCCAGACGCAACTATGAACTATTTTGGAAGTAAGCCAAAAACCTATACCTAAAAGCACCAGGTGTTGGCATGAAATTCTGCTAATGTATGGAAGTAGTTTAAATCCTGACAAGTTCTAATAATGAAATATTGATCAAAAATCGTATATGAAATAAGGATTTTAACAATACGTGGGGTTGTAGTATATGTATCTGTGAATGTGAATCTTGAAAATAAATAATTCGATACTCCATAGTACATTATCTTGTAAAAGAATAACAAATAAATAACAAAATAGTCATAAATGAACAACCCAAAATCTTTCACAGCAGCAGAAACATGATCACGACGACCATACACAAATCTCACAATTCGTTTAACAATAAGTTCAATCTTAATCAAATTATAACACCATATGCCAATATCAATCTCGATGAGACATTAACAACGCATACGCTGCAGCAAACTCAACCCCCAATGGAAAATGCAGCCCAGAACAATAACAACAGTATATAAGATCTAATGTAACTTCAGCGGAGATTGAATTAATATGCTGACCGAATTTCTGACATTCATCACACCCAATCACGTAAGTGATTGTACAAAATCAACTTTTGTACAAGCACAATGTATTTCTGTATAATCTACTCTGCGATAACGAGTAAGAAACATGATAGCCTTTGTCTTGGAAGGGTTTTATAAAAATCGTTGCTAATCATCCAGTTATTTAGCTTATCAAGTGTAAAATTAATTACAGCAGCCAGTACCTCAGGAAATTCCACATAACTGCTACGAAATAGCTATGGAAACTCTTCGCATCAATTTAATAGACAACTTCATATATCCTATTAAATTGATCGCTGCGAAAAATTGAAATTTGGCTATATTGCTGATTTTAATGTTTTCATTACTTTTTGAGGCTATAAAATGGCGAGAGAATTTGTTCACCATATGAACAAGATGTCTAACAAGATTTTTCAACCAGACGTTTTCGTTTTTTTTTAAAGTTAACATCATTGCAAATCAGCTGTATTTATTATCTTTTTTGGGGAGTGATTTGTTTTCATTTTATTTTTTACTAAAACAATTTGGTAAATTGTTAAACAAAATGACTGAGGACATTGAAAAAATACTTTAAAAATTTGTTAAAAAAGTAAGTAAATTATTTTACCAAATTAAAATCTAATTAGATAATTGGCTTTTACTTGTATTTAGAATAAATGGTTTGTATATCATACAAATTACGGATCGTGATGGTGCACCCGTGATGAGGGTTAGTCAAGATAAGAATGTTGATTTTACCTTAACACCCTCGTTTATATCGACTTTTACCACAGCAAGTGATCAAGCTGGAAAATTGGGATTGGGTCGTAATAAAACAATAATATCCATGTATTCAAATTATCAGGTGAGTATATATAGCAAAATTTTCTACATACTGTGCTTTCTAGTACCCAGTAGGGGTTCCTATAAATAGCTTTTTTGTGAAATTATTAAAGTATTTACACTTAAACGATTCGTATATACCGCGAGATAAAGTTGATAAAACCGTTTAATGTCTGGTTATGTTTATGACAAAGAACATTAAGGGATGATTAATGCCAATGACTCCAACTTGTGTGTAGTTAAGAATTATGTTAGCCGAAGAAAACATAAAATTTGTCTTCTCGACTTGTTTAAAGCATATAACAAAGAAGACTTATTTGAACTAATTGATTTATTAACGAATAAATATTGCTAATCATTGTGATTAGATAGTAATAAAGTTTTTGAACATGCTTACGATGGGTTTATTGCTGAAGATTTAACTTTTAAACAAAAGAAAATCTTAAAGGATTACATCTAACACATTTTACACTGTCGTGCTTAAAGCAACACCTAC
>CM037855.1:189721488-189960935 GCA_021234595.1 Delia radicum | reverse complement strand
TTAAATTTTTTCACAATACCACTCACTAACTTGAATAACATCAAACGAAAAACTGAAATAACATCAATTAAAATTACAAACACAAATTGACAAAAAAATCTTAGCCAACTTAGTTATTCAAAAATAAAAAGAGTTACTTTTTTTCATACAAGTGTGTTGTTACGCCTTTGTTTTTGAAATTCATACACTTGTAGTTACGGCCTTTGAATTTTGGTAGTAAAAATCGTTATTTGTTGACGTATACTTAAAAATTTTGTAGAGACATGTAGTTTAGTCTAGTGCATAATATTCAATCAAAAATCGATTTTTAATTTTTTTTTGTTGTTACGCCCTTTTGCATTTTGTAGGTGACGATAATGTATATATAACATCATAATAATATCTTAGTTTCTATATAGATGAATTTCATGTAAAAATCGAGATGCATTGAACCCGACCCCCTCAGATATCGATGAAATTTGTTCATAGCTAAATTTGATCAATACAAACAAAAACTCTCTTTTTAGAAATGACTGTTTTGCGATTTTTTGGGCGTGACACAGTGGGAACGTTTTCGAAAAAACGCGAAAAATGGTCGAAAGAGCTCCATTTAAACTACAATAACTCAGAATCGGCTAAACCGATTTCCATGATCTTGGTATCATTAAAAAGATATTTTAACAGGCTTTATGACACGTTAAAAAAAAAACAAGAATACACTGTAAAAAAATTTTATAACAAAAAAAAAATTTTAACTGACGAAAAAACCAAAAGATCAAGGGTTTTTTACAGTGTATTAGTTTTTAGAAAGGTTTATCTTCATCTATACCATATCAAAAAATAAAAATGGGTTCTTTTTTAGTTTTTTTTATATAATTTTTTAATAGTGTCACTGTCTAGTAATTGCCCTTATATTTATAACAAAAAAAAATTTTAGGTAACGAAAAAACCAAAAAAGATCAAGGATTTTTTACAGTGTATTACTTTTTTAGAAAGGTATTTCCTTCACCTATAACATAGCCAAAAAGTAAAATGGGTTCTTTTTTATTTTTTTTAAATAATTTTTTAAGTAGTGTCACTTCTAGTAATACGTTACCGAAAGTTTTCGAAATAATTCGAATAACAGCGAAAATATCTGGTCACATTCACAAAATAGTTCAACAATTCTAACATTTTTTAAATGTTTACAAATTAAAAACCATCAAAAATTGTTATTATTTGCCTGTTTTATTAATTTGTGTTTTATTTTATTTAAATTTTTTTAAGTTAATTATTTGTAAGAAATTTTGCGCTGCTCAAATTTGGACAGTCAGAATATCTGCGCACATGTACAAAAGTTTCATTTATCGGAATGAATGAATGAAAGCCTTGAGTTCCTGTTATAGTTTAGCTTCTTTATATCTTGAAAATAGCTATTCTTTAACGTTTTTGTATTCGTCAGCATCTGCGTAAGCAACTGTATGGTGGTCTTATATGTTTCTGATGCCCAGTGATAGAGTTGCCTCGTTGTCTGGATTTCATTTTTATTTGCAATACTATAATTTCGAGCACCTCTCTCAATGTTCCTCCGATTCCATCACATGCAGATTTTCCGTGACTGGTCGCATAAAAAATCAGATTTGTGATGGCATAAATTAATGAAGTTATATTTATTTTTATATTGTGCTCCTGCACCATCTGACGTAAATGATTTTATTAATTGTTGGTTATATTGGCCTTCACGAACTGTATCATTTTTGAAATATATAGATGAACTGCTATACTATCATGGGTATTGCAATCAGATATTATGGCGAAGCTTTATGAGTTAATTTATCGATATCTGAAAATAAACAAACAAAGGAAAAAAAACAAATAAATAAAAAGTATTAAATATTTTGATGAGTGTGGATGGATGTGTTTACTAATACCAAAATATTAAAATAATTACCTTTGTAATAAATAACGAACGGATGTATTGTAGCCTGATCATTATTCAATGGTATCCTTGCGCGGCATCTTGTACAGAAATGTATAATTTTCAGCAAAGTCCATTTGAATTAACATTTCTCCTGATAACAGCGCCGCTCTTTTATTGCTGATAAATTCAGATTGTCGCTTTGCTATGAAATGATGCGGAATCAGAACTTTGATGTGTTCAGTAAAATCGCTGACAAATGATTTGGTTGGTGGTTAACGTTTCCAGAACCATCTAATCGTTGTATTCCCTTTTTGTATATTATTTCTACAGTTTGGTTATTTTCAAAATGTTTTAGCATATGCGTTTTTAGATTATTTAAATTTTTAAAGCAGTGACCACACATTGAAACGCAACACTCGCTTTTTTCTATGTCACCATTACAAACAACGAATTTGAGAACATCTTTGTAGTCGGTAAATGTGCATTCTCCTTCAATACAAATTGATTTTAAGCCACTTTTTTCAAACATCAATTTCATATTCTGATGCAATGTGCATACACAATATTTTGCTGGTTTCGAACTCCAAGTTTCATACAATTTTTTGGCCTTAACATTGTAAATTTTGTAAAACCCACTTTGGCCAAGGGATGTTTTTTTTTAAATCGTAGTAGTAAGATTCGCGTAGTGAAGATAACATCAGTCTTTTTTGAACTTTTTCACGTAAGTTTCCTTGTTTAACAGTAATGAATCTTGCGATCCAGGCATCATTCGGCTAATTTCATCATTCATAAAATAACTTGACTGTGCTTAGAGTTTCGGTTGGTAAACTACGTCTGCTCATTTTAAAAAGATTGATATCGCAACTTCGTTTTAGTCCTTTGGATATCTTTACTTTTTTGATACAATCGTGAGATATATCATCCCAAAACGATCTTTAATTCTGCGTGACTCATATTGATTGGTAAGAGAGATAAAAGTTTTTGCTTTTCCAAAAGATTTGAGCTGTTCTCTATTTGATATTTGATGTTTTCCAAAATTTCTTCGTAAATGGCTTTGACGTTTTCAAGTTGCGCTGACAAATCAGATAATGGATCAACTCCAAATGAATCTGCTATATTTTCGAAAATTTGCAGTGATTTTATTTCTGTATGCACTCGTTTCATATATTTCCTTTTAAGAGGCGACATTTGGTTTGATAGATGAGGAATAATATGATCATTTATATTTTCAATGACTTCCGTCCTTTCGATGTTTGCATTACGGCTGGTACAAGTTGGAAGTTCATTCAATTCTTCGCTAATTTCATCGCTGGGCGTTGTGGTAAATAATTTGAGACTTCATTCTGCTCCACGTTGGATTCATACGACTGCGCGCTTTTCTCAGTGTATTCCGGCAAGTTTTCGCAATACGGCTACAATGAATGTTGGCGACAGCTGGAAAATATTCAATTATATTTGCAGCCTCGTTTTCACTTATTTTACGAGCGAAGCGCAACACTTATTAGATATTTTTATGCATCTGTACTTATTGTTTGAATTCATATTCACTCAAATTTTTTAAAATATACGCGAAAATTTGTAATGGGATATCTTGGCTTCTCGAAACTGTTATAATTATGAATTTCGGTATGTTCATCAGGTGCAATTATATAGCATTTTTTAAGGCAAGCAAGAACTTTTGCGGTTAAAAATATTCATAATTTCCCTGGGACAATGCTTATTTATTTTACCTGTTAACCCTTCGTCAGGTACATTTGATTTGAGCCCTTAGTTCTGGCCATGTGTGTCTACCTGAGGAAGAAAAAATAGACCTGAAAAAATCTTTGGAATGAAAAGGGCAACATTTTTTTTTGTTCTATATATATTTCTCTTTATTATGGGTAAAGTAATAAATGTTTATGACAAAATAGAAAATTATTATGAAGAATACATTGATTTTTTTATTCAGAATTTTGCGGAATTACTAGAAGTGACACTACTTAAAAAATTATATAAAAAAAACTAAAAAAGAACCCATTTTTATTTTTTTATATGGTATAGATGAAGGATAAACCTTTCTAAAAAATTAATACACTGTAAAAAAACCTTGATCTTTTTGGTTTTTCGTCAGTTAAAATTTTTTTTTTGTTATAAATTTTTTTACAGTGTATTTCTTTTTTTTTTTTAACGTGTCTGTTAAATATCTTTTTAATGATACCAAGATCATTGGAAATCGGTTTAGCCGAATTCTGAGTTATTGTAGTTAAATGGAGCTCTTTTCGACCATTTTCGCGTTTTTTCGAAAACGTTCCCACTGTGTCACGCCCAAAAATCGCAAAACAGTCATTTCTAAAAATGAGAGTTTGTTTGTATTGATCAATTTAGCTATGAACAAAATTTCATCGATATCTGAGTTGGTCGGGTTCAAAATTTCAGTTTTATCTCGATTTTTAATGAAATTCATCTATACTAAATGTCTGTAAATATGTGCAACATTTGCTATGTCTGTCTTATAGTTAATTGCGTTGTGTAAATTGTACTTTCATTATTGTAACATTTCTAACATATACATTAGGGTGGGCGATTAGTATTGGAGGGAAAAAATCTTAATGGGCGCTTCGCGTTCTGATTCGTGGATTGTACTGAGCAAAAAAGTCCACTAGACCATACGTCTACGGTGAAAATCGAGCTCCCAGATTTTGACTTTAGCGGCAAAAAAGCCCTATTTTGAAATTAAAAATTAACCCCTTAAAGCCCACCCACAAATATGATTGATGTATTAATCTGCTAGAGAATCTTCCAAAGAAGAGATTCATACCATAATCTTGCATAAGCTCCTCCTCTCTACTTCTGAGATATGTCAATCCCGGGCATTGTTACTTTCCCCCAAATACGGCTAAAAATGCCCACTTTTCAAATTAAAAATTAACCCCGTTAAACGCGGGCTAGGATGATGTTTTATGCATTAATCTGCTAGAGAATCTTCCAAAGAAGAGATTGATACCATGATCTTGGATAAGCTTCACCTACTTCCTGAGATATGTCCATGCCCACACATTGTACTACTTTCACAAGAATACGGCTAAAAAATCAAAATCTGGAAGCTCGATTTTCAACCGTAGACGTATGGTCTAGTGGACTTTTTTGCTCAGTACAATCGCAAGAATCAGAAACGCGAGACGTCCTTTAAGATAAATCGTCCCACCCTAATATACATACTTATATGCGTTTGTAATTATTCTCTGTGTTCAAAATTGATGTATTATCAAATCTGGATAATGTACCTACATATAACAAGGTACAACAAGAATAAACTAAAGACTAGAATTGTAGGACATAAATCTGATCAGAAACACAATAAACCACTTCTACACAGAAAACTGCATTATCATTACACTGCAATAATTTTAATCATTATTCAGATTTTGATAATACACCATTTTTTTTCGGACATAAAGGCTGATTAAAAAATCGGACTTTATTAACAAATATCGTGACTATATTGCCCTTGTAAACAGACACAAGAGTAGAAAAAATTGTTAGAGAAAAAGAAGGAAAGGACACCAAAATACTTATTTATCTCAGTCCAATTTAATAAAGTTACTAATTAATATATTACAAAGTGAATATATTTTTAATGCAAACTTAATATTTTTTAAATATTTAACTAGTAACACTCAGGAAATTTTTGATATTTATTAATGTGTTGCTTTCTTTGGAAAGGGGTTAGTGAAGAGCTGAAAAGTGGGGACAGATGAAGGGATTCAACCATGGCAACACTGATGTTACGCGGGATGATAAGTCTTAGAACAGTTGTTGCTCGTTACCTGATGAAAAGTTCGCGAACTTATTGAAGCTATTTTGGTTCATAGCCCTGAATCATTATTTTATTTCGGTGTGGTTAAGTGCTATGGGAACACTGAAGGTGGGCGGTGGGATATACAGTGTTGGAAAAAATAATAAGAACGATTACTTTTATAGTAATGATTGCTTGTAAACTTTTCTAAAAAGATATAATATTAGAAATAAATACTGTAATATTACTAAAAATATAACGGTTTTAAAAAAAATTGTGAATTTGCTTGGAAAAAATAATAGGAACGAAAAAGGAAAAATTAGTTTAAAATGAGAATATTTTATTTTAAACAAATAGAGTTAATGCAAAGTAATTAAAAACAACAAAATCTAAATGCAAACATTAATTTTGTAATTGTCGATTATGTTTTTATACCGTCATTCTTTGTCGAAAGTGTTAAAAATGGGTCGTCGTAAACATTTCACTTTATCTGAAAAAAGAAATCATTTTAAAATTTTATAAACAAGGAAAATCTATGGGTGGTATTTTAAAATTCATGAATTGTTCAAAAACAAAGATTTTTAATGCAATTCACGAAGGCGTAAAGCCTGAAATAAGAGGCCGAAAGCGAAAACCTACAGCTCGATTTGATCAACTTTTAGTTCGAAAGTGCAAAAAGGACTCATTCCGGTCATCAGAAGAGTTAAAAAATGATCTTTGTGCTCCAGTTACTAGTCGAACAATTAGAAATAGCTGGACTTAAATCCCGAAGTCCAAGAAAAGTGCCATTGTTGAGCAAGAAAATATTAAAAAAAGATTAATTTTTGCTCGGCAACACCTTCATCGGAAAAATTGGCGAAATGTGCTTTGGTCTGATGAAACCAAGATAAATTTGTTTGGTTCGGATGGTAGAATGTCTGTACGCAGACCAAAAAATAAAGAATTTGAGCCTAAGTATACAAAAAGACTGTGAAGCATGGGGGTGGATCCCTTATAATATGGGATTGCTTTTCTGAATCTGGGGTTGAACCAATTTATTGGATAAATGAAAAAATGTGCGCTGTGGACTACGTTGAGATTTTTAGAAATCAAATGCTTCCATATTCTGAGAAGAAATGCCGCTCAAATTGGAATTCATTGCAGGATAATGACCCAAAACATTCATCTAACCTGGTCAAATCTTGGTTTCAGGAGAACAAAGTCGCTGTTATGGACTGGCCCTTTCAGTCCCCGGACCCAAATCCGATAGAACACCTTTGGGGAGTTCTAAAAAAGAAAATTAGACAGTATAAATCAGGAGTGCCCAAGAGTTCCTTATGGAAGAGCAAACACCAATACATTTAAAGAAAAACTAATTTTATTCAATATTTTTTGTTGTAAAAACCAATACATACAAAGAAAAATAAAAAAAATATTTCAATGTTTACCAGCAAAGCATACGAAAGTGTTGTTGCTTTGCACTTGCGTGTATACAGTGAAGAACGACAAAAAAACTAATAAGACAAAGTTGTTTGTGTATTTCGTATTACTAGTGCTGAGTGCTCTATGTGTGTATTAAAACACACAGCCTATAGCTAAGCGTTTTTACAAAACAAATGAGCACGAAGCGCATAGGGCTTGGCACCCTTGGTATAAATCAAAAAACAAAAATGATTTGTGGGAAAAAATTCAAGAGGCGTGGTACTCCATATCTCCGGTAATATGAGCCAATCTTGTTGGATCCATGCATCGCAGGTGTGAAGAAGTGATAAAGATGAATGTAGCTTCAACCAAATATTAGTATAGTATATGGATATGAAGGTAACTTATTGGAAAGTCGTACAAAATTTAAAAAAAATTATATCGTTCTTATTATTTTTTCCAAGCTTTATTTAAAAAATTCGAGTTTTTCGCTATATATTGAAGAGTAGCTATTAATTTCTTACATTTTCTCTAAACTTTTTTAAAGTACTTTAAGTTTCTGTGTAAACTTTTTTTATTTACTCAAACATAAATAAAAATTTAAAAAAAATCGCATGAAAATTGTCGTTCTTATTATTTTTTCCAACACTGTGTATGAGGGATAGAAAACTCATACATATTATTTTTCTAAACTGATGTTGTCGACTCCGGAAATCGAACCCGGGCCATCTGTGTAACAGTCCAACGCTTTAACCATTACACCACAACGACCACAAAAACAAGCCGACTATTGGGTGGTTGCCAAACTTAGGCTACTTTACCCTAATATTCCTTTCAATAATATTTAGTTCAAAACAAAAGTTATTGCGATTTATTCGTGCACTTGTTATTTCGTGCCAAGCTTTAAGATAATAACAAAAAAAAAAAATTTGTTGAATCTACAAAAATGTTGTTGTATTAAAGCTAAATTTCAGATATTCTTCGAGTTAAATGCATTTTTTCTCAAACTTTTTTACTATTTCTTTTAAAAAGTGTTATTTTTTACCTTTTTGTAGTTTTCTATTTTTTTCCAATATTTTTTTGCCATAAACACAATGGATTTTGCCATTTTTTGTCTACTCTGGTTATTATGTAAATTTCCTAGAGGATCTTTCTGTCCAAAAGTGGAATCATTAAATCTATATTTATCCAATTTCCTAAAATAATTATTTTTATGAAGTTGATTTTTTATTATTTTTTCCATTTAATGCTTTACTATCTTATAGTCATAATTTAAATTAAGTTTCATGGGTGTTTGTTGTAACCAGAACACTAAGGGTTAAAGATTTTTTAAATAAAAGTAAAGATACTTATAGTCTAATCAAATTTAAGTGATATTTTTTCGAAAATTATGCAAACTGATGAAAAATTCAAATATTGTTCAAATTTGGACAAAATAATCCATTTTCAAAAAATTTCCTGGAAAATAGTCGCTTCACACACAACCTCGAATTATACATTTTTTAATTCATTTTTTTTTTTTCTTTAATTACAACTACTAAATATATATAGCAATCGAAATCTCCAAAATCGACATTTTAAAAAAATCTTTTAAATTAAAAAAAAAAAAACGTGTAAAAACGTTCATATACAATCATTTACTAACATATTTCATACAAAAAATACGGTTATAACGAACATCGTTTATAGCTATTTTTCTTTGACCCTCTTACGAATTTTCATACAAATTTTTACGCTTATAACGAACACATTAAAAAAATCGAGATTTTTAAATGAAAAATGCGCTATAAATTTTAAAATTTCAGCTTTTTACTTGAAATTTTCACTGAGAAGAATTACAATTTGTATAAAACGTAATTTAATGGAAGAATTGTTTCAAAATTACAAAGAAAAATTTAAAAACTAGTATTAAAAAAAAAAATCCTAATATTTATTAATTTTTGGAAAATGGTTACCACGTTTATAGCTAACTTCGCTTATAACGACCTAACTTGCCGAGCTCCACTGTAATAATTTTTTGTTTTGTTTAAAGAGTGTATCGGAAGATTATAATACGTTCATATTGAATCCGAAAATACGTATTTCGTTTTTTTTTCAAATTTTTTACTAAAAATTTGTATAAAATTTGACAGTCGAATACTAAAAACAACGTATTTTTCTCTTCAGTGTAAAAGTAGTTTTAAAATTAAAAACTTTTTAACAGCAAACATTACTAACAAAACTAATTCACATTTTCTAGGACAATCACATGATTTGGTTGTACGTAGCTCTACTTATGATGTTAAATCTTTAGAATCTTCCAAGAGAAATCCGGGTATTTAAAAAAAATATAAAATATATTTTAACTATTATACTAACATATTTTTAATTTAAAGTTCTACTACTCATCAACTAATCAAAAAACGAAGACTAACAATTAGTGAAGGCAATGGAAATACATTTCTATCTTCAAATTACACTGAACTATTAGATGATTTAGAAAAATTAACTCAAGATACACTAGAAAATAACATAGAGGAGGTATTTATAGAACTATACAACTAACATGAAAACTATTCAATGTTTTTACATTTTTAGTCTACACAATTCTTAACATCTTCTAAATCTCGTTTGTACTCGTCCAAGGGCTCAACTAGAAATACGTGAGATAACCATACGTGAAATTAGTGCCACCACATATGGTATGCCCGACATTGAAGATGATGATACTGGTTTTGGTGAAGCTACTCATGAAGAAATATCAGATTTTTTTAATTTCTTTCAAGGTAAGAATATAGATTACTCAGTTTGGAATACTATATGTTAATTACATAAAAAATTTCTTCTTTTGCAGAAAATTCAAAAACAGAAATTAAAAAAAACCCCAACAAAACGTATGGTAAGTACATTTTTTTGATTAAAATGAAATAAGAAGAAAAAAAATAACTAAAACTTAAAAAAAATGCATCAAAACGATTGGATTATAATTAGATAGAGTTGTGCTTATGTTAGTAGTTCTTAGTTCGTTTCGTTCATTTCCATTTACTAAACTAGTTCGTGCTTTGAGTTCACAAATTAGTTTGACATTTATTTTCAATTATTCATAAGATTATATTGTTTAAAAAATCTCCACATCATGATCGAAAATCACAAATAAACGGTTAAAAATCACACATAAACGGTTTAAATTAAATCGTTCTTTAGTGTTTCTTTCCATATTGTGCTGAATTGTCAAACAAACTATTAAACAATATATTCCTATGAATAATTGAAAAAATATTGTCTAACAAACATATGAACTAAATGCTGATTCCTGTCGGTGTAGTTTATGACTGTTACATACAACTAGGCAAGGAATTTCATGCAACTAAGAATACAAAATATGCGCTTAAAATATACATTTAAATCGAAATATGCATCAAAAACTAAACTATTATGTACTTAAAATTCAAAAATATGCACTTGAAATCAAAAAAAAAAATATATGAACGTTCAATTTTTGGATTTTTAAAAATCGAATTATTCGAGCTTTTTATTTAAAAAAATGAAATCCAATATAAATGTAACAAATGACAACTAGATGCTGTGTTCAGGGTTACAAATGGTTTCTTTTGTTTATTTTGAATTAAAATTTCATTTTTACAATTAAATTGAAAATATGCTAAATATGAAACAAAAAATGGCACATAAATATGCATTTAAAGCTAAATATGGAAAGCTATGCTTATATAACAAAATATGCTAGAAGAAATCGATGCCTTTTTGTTGCAAATTATCTGATTCGGAAAAGTATTTGGTCAACATCGATTGTGGGCTACTGAGAACAAACATGCATTTGCATGAAATTCCTTGCTCTACATATAACAATATAAATAATTTAAAAAAATTGTCGAACAAAGAACTAAAAGAACAAACTAGTTCAGTAAATGGAAAGGATCTATTAAGCTAAACTCTAGTTATAGTTTAACGGTTTTAATATTAAAGAATTAATAATGAATTTCTATTTTGTCTAATTTAAGACCGTCTATGAAAGTGAACCTTCAACAAAATATTGTCGTTATAGTCATGGTAACTTTGAAATAATATTTATCATCTTAAGAAAATCACTAACTTCTTAATAATTATAGATTCTACTTTAGAACCAATACGTAATGAAAAATATAACAATGGCTAAAGGTTTTTTTGAGAACACCTTCTAGTTTTAGATGTACTTCCTTAGACAGGTAATGTTTAATAAAACTTTTTAGCAAAATTGATATCAAAAATGTTTAAATATGTTTTAATTTTAGACCATCATCACCAGCGAGTACAATAGAAACTAAAATGTACGCCCCTAATGAAAATCCAATTAGCTCTTCAATTTTGTTACAACAAAATTGTGTTGAGAATGCAAAAATTGATAATCCATTTTATATTAATAATTTTCAATCGACTGATATAAAAGATGAAATAGGAGATGATGGTTATAAATCTGATAGTAATAATGAATTATCGATGGCTAAAAAGAAAACTTCAAAATTAATTATAGACGAGTGTATAAAACTTGAACCATATAATGGAATACAACAAATGAAATGTTTGCCAGAACTAACTAAAGTAGCTAAAAAGTTAATTTTTAAAAAATTAAAAACCAAAAAGTCGCCAACAGCTTGGAATTGTTAACTAGATTTAATAGAAGGTATTTTAAAAACACCAAAATCAGTCTATATGTAATAAATATAATCCTTTTTTATTTTGCAGAGCTTTAAAAATGACATTGTCTTTAAAACAAAAAATCTCCGCTAAACCGGAACAATTTAAACGAGATTATTTAAATTTAATATGTGCTATTTTAAAAACAGATTGTTCAGAAGAATGGGCTTCAATTATATATCCAAAATGGCAACAAACGAATACTTCACAAAAGCAAAGAAACTCCAAAAGTTTAAATAAAAATCTTAACGAGAAACAAGGTGCTATTTTAAATATTCTGGATGAACATTTAAATTTAGCACCGATTGATGGTAATAATAACAAACGAATGGAAAATCAGAATGATCAAATTCCTCCAAAGAATTTTGAGGAATTTAAAGAATCGGTAGGTGGTATATAAATAACCCAATATTTTTATTTTATTATATAATTTTCTGTCTACTTTTCAGCAAAACTATATTGCTAGTGTTGAATGGCGTCCTTATAGTGTTATGATGAAATTATTGGATAGTTGGCGTTATTCAACCACTAATGAAATTAATGCTATAGACTTTTGTAATTCAGCCAAAAATCCAATTGATAAAGCATTAACTTTTTATTCATTGTTAAGTAAGTACATTTACCGTAAAATAAATAGCAGTTTTTTAAATAGTTTAGGTTATGATGTTGGCTCTTTTAAGTAATTTTTTAATTTGAATTAAAAAAAAAGAAAAATTTAATTTAAATTTGAAAAAATACTAAAAAATACAACATCATAATTGCTTAATATGAATAATTTTCAAATGTTATAAATTATTTAAAATACTTTGATATTTTACATTTGAAATCAATTTATATTTGTAAATTTGTATGCCTGTATGACACCCCGCTTTTTATAAGCAACTTTATTGGGATTTTTATATGAAAAAATTTTAACTGTCAAATTTTATAATATGAAACAAAATCTAAATACTACACAAAGTAATTTTACACATGAAATATTCCGGTAAAGCTTAATTCACACGACATCCACCCATATTTACTATTTTCCAGTATTAATGATACGAAATATATTTTTGAAAGAGAATTTACATTAATTTGACAATTCGTATCACCAAAACTGGGAAATAATAGATATGAGGGGACAGGGGTGAATTGCCCCTAAAATTTTCAAATGTTTTTATTCATATTTTTTTAATTATAATAATTAATCCTGCTAGAGCTAATTGAAAAATGCAGGTATCATAAAGGCAGAAAGCTTTTTTAACTGGGTTGGAATACGAGAATTTTAAATTAAACAAAGTTCTCAAACAATTTACTCACAATATGCCTGCTTCCGTACTTTACCGCGGTAACCCAAACCAGTCCAAAGCGTTGATGTAAATTGTTGTAATGTATTAACAAAAATACATAACAAATCATTAAAAAAATAACCACCAAAAAAATGCATTTAAAAACGAAAAATTCCTAAAATAGAAAAAAGTAACTGGACCTATAAAAATAGTGAAACATTAAAAAATCGATAAGACTACAAAAATTAGGAAACTTCAAAATCGATAAAAAAAAAACAATATAAAGTCAACAAATTTGTTTTGTACTCTTTGAACAAGTGAAAAAGAACGTTTTTTTTAGTTGTAAAAAAAATCAGTTGTAAAAAAATCTCCAAAAGTAAAATCGATCACAATTAAACAGGGATGGCAGGAAATATCGCTAAAATACCTTTATCTATTCAAACCACTTTCAACTGGCTAGCGTTATCCCTAAAACATGGTTACCGAAATAATTCAAATACCATTATCCATAGAATACGGGTAAACTTACCGATAACCGCATCGAATCGGTTACCGTCTATACAATCAAAGATAGACACGATAATATTTTTTCATTTTACTTTTATTAAGGTTCCTGTCTGATGACGTATAGTTGGGTATTTAAAAAAATAGTGTTGGTAAACAGCGCAGCGATTTCGACCAAATACATTTCCTTATCAAAGAATTTTAAATGAAATGGCTTTAATTTTTTTTTTGCATATTTTTGCCTTTAAGTGCATAGTTTTGCATATTTGTATAATTTTTATTGCATATTTGTTGCACAGTTTGCGTTTAACTGCATATCTTTTATAAGTAAAATACCGTCGTGACTAGACCATTTTTCGGAGGGAGGGCTATAGACATACAAATAATTTTTTTTTCGTAAAAGTTTCCAACCCGATGTAAAAAGTTTCGATATGGGTATATTTAAAAATCGCTCAACGTACAAGGAAAATCGTATTCTAGGGATCAAAAAGAAACTTTGCCGAAGGAGCCTTACCTCTAAAACGAATTTTGATGTCCCGACTTTTGACCCGTAGGGTCAAATTTTGAAAAATCCCACTTTGACCCATTTAGTGTGCCCCAATCGAATATAAGTTATACATTCATCTGCTAGAGCGTCTTCCGGAGAATAAATAGAGACCCTAATCTTGGAAAGACTACTCCTACTTTCTGAAATATCTCTATCCCGAGATTTGTACATTTTGCTATAAAAACACGGCTAAAAAGGCCCTCTTTCAACTTAAATTTTAATCCCTTAACGGTCACCTAGAATGATGATTTATGCATTAATCTGCTAGCGCGTCTCCGGAGAAGAAGTAGCTCCTATAATCTTGAAGAGATTCCTCGTACTTTCTGTAATATCAAAGTGGGGTTTTGAAGTTTTTTCTGGGTGTTGTGTTGATGACTTCAATAGATGTAATTTACTGTTCGCCACAAAAACTACTCAGTCAGAAACTGCCGGTTGTACAATATATCAAGCAATGGCATATTATTGGCTAACCGAGGTATTATGAATAAATCACTGGCAGAACACTTAATTGTGACGCTTTGCCAGCGTTTTTCAAAAAGTGTTTTTGCCAGTATTTGTTCAACAATAATTTCAGAGGTCTACAAAAAAAAAATATTGGCAAAGAATCGGCAGAGACCACTATGCTAACGTTGGCAAAAAGTGTTTTTCCAGTGCTATCCTGTCAGAAATTGCGCCAACGGCTCAAAAGTCTAACAACTGGTAGAGGATTTATTTTATAAAAATGATGATGCTTAGTTTAAAAAAGTTTGTAATCACAACGTTCTAATTTCGATCACGGTTCCAGACATACATTTTTTGTATTATTTTATACCTTTTAATATTTTTTGTATGTAAAATTATTTTTTTTTTTTTTTTTGAAAAAGGATCTTCTAATACACAATGTTACTAGCAAACCTTATGCCAGTGCTAGCATATTTGATCAGCCAATGGTTACCCAGCAGTTATCATTCACTTACGTTTTAAGCACAGTGGGTAGAGAAGTCGGCTGCCAATTTGGCGGATAGGGTTCAAATCCCGGCAGGACCAAAAAAAACTATTAATGAACTTTTTTGTATATTTATTTTGGAAAATCCCGGCAGGACCAAAAAAAACTATTAATGAACTTTTTTGTATATTTATTTTGGAAAATATATTTTAGACCACCATAGTTTTACCAACTTATTGGATTGGTTGGATATTTTATTTACCCAGTGCTTTTCCGACACTTTTTAAACAGACGGACCTTCTAATCAGTGATGCAAAAACGTGGCACAATAGGGCCATTTGTGGCACTTTTGACTGCTTGATGGCCCTGTGATACTTTCTTATCTATTTGGCCCTTTCAGCTAAAAATTGAACTAACTACTTTAAACCGTTTAGTTCAGACTTTTATGAAATTTGCCTGATTTTTTTATTTGATGAGAGCATATGCTAGTTCCTTAGAGAATGAAAAACTGGAGTTGTTTAATTTTTTATAAATTCAAAATCATATATTTTGAACCAGGAGGTCAGGTTTAAAATTTTTGAATGCAGGACGATAACATTTTATAATCTTTTTATATTTGTCCAAATTTTTAAAAGAAGTGCCGAATTTCATTTTTTATTAAAAAAATGGGTTTTTTGGAGGCTTTTTAAAAATGTTATGTTATCGCAAGAGCGGAAATAATTTATGAGAATTCATATAATATGTTAAACTTTATTGTCAGAGGGGGTTTGTCTTGCATTTTTAAAAAAGCATTAAAATGACGAACTCTAATTACCAAATTAATATTATTTTTATATTAGTAAAAATATAATAATCGAATTTTTTAAAAAATATGGCCCTACAGGGATGATAAATCGGATTTTCAAATAGTACCAACCAGCATAAAAATAGTACTTTTTCGACCCTCATAGTACTAAACACAAGTTTTTATTATAAATTAACGTTTTTTAAAATTTATTTGTATATAAAAACAAAATTTAGTTGATTTTAGTTACAGAATTGTGAAATGTTCTATTAATTAGTTTGTTATTGTATATATATTTAATTTTATGATTTTGAATTACTATAAGAACTCAGGTTATTATTATTACTGTGTAATATATATTTTTGGCCTGGATGGCTTTATATTACAGAACTTGAATAAATAAATAAATAAATAAATAAATAAATAAATAAATTTATAAAAATTATCAGACTATTTCTTAAATTCACCTTTTTTGGAAGGAAATCTATTTCATTACTCATTCGATTTAGAGTCACAATGCAAATTTGAAGATGTTGGCAATGGCCTTTTTTCAATTGTACTTTTTTAAGATATTTATTTTTCACTTTTCGAACACACACTAGATCAGTGCGCTAAAGTGCTCTGTCTAACATATAGTGCGATTGCATGTTGCATTAGAAATCAGTTTATCTATACCGGATCAAATAGTACCATCTATACCGGATCAAATAGTACCAAAAACAGTACTATAGTACAAAAACAGTACTATAGTACAAACTTTATCATTTCTGTGGCCCTATCAATAGTATTTTGGCCCTTTTAAATTGTCAATTTGGCCCAAAACAAAAAAACTCAAAATGCATCACTGCTTCTAATGATGTTATCAGTTTAGGATTGGAAAAGCACCTGTTTGCCACCCACTTGTACCACCAGTTGAAGTGCCTTGTCAGCGGTGGTCCGTTGTCTTTTCTCGCTGGTTAGTCTTTTCGTCACAAAAATTGTTTTCATATTAAAAATCATTCTTATTCCATTTTTGTAATATTGCTTTGTTGTTTTTAGTAAATTGGGCTCCTGCGGGCATCCGCGGTAACGACGTCGAACGGACCTATTACTTGCAAAATATCCCGTTATATTTTAAATCAATTTATCGGTTAATCTACCTAAATAAATAACTTATTAATAAAACAAATTAAATCGGAAACAGCTCTAACCGAACCAAACATAACACTGTAATTGGTAAAAGTCATTTGAAAGGCGGCAAATAGAAAATTACGGTATAAGCTTAATCTTCTTTATTTCGTGAACTAAGAGATTTAAAACTAAATTACATTTACTCATTTCTTATATCAATTTAATTTATTATCTATCCTCGCTTGTTTAAAAAAGCATTTGTTTTTACTCGTTTCCAGCCCTGTCAAAAATCTTTAAACAATAAAAAAAAACCCCTATTTGAAAAAAATTAAATCAACCAGTTATTTTTTTTACACTTAGATCTATCTAAAAATCAATATATTAATATTACAAACTTCCACCAACAATTAAAATGGATAAAATCGTAATGGGCAAGATAATCAAAAATATAATCAATTCAAATTAATAACAAGCTAATATTAGATACGACGCCGCATTGAACGACTTAAGATCGTACTGTTAAATTTATTGCTTTTATATTTTGTTAAAATACATTTTAATTAAATATTGTTAAAAACAATTGTTAAGTTTTTCTTTCGTATAATAGTTTATAATATTTAAATTTTTAATGCTTCATTTGTTATAAAATGTAGAATATTTTTTAGATAACATTGTAAATTTTTAAAATTTTTCTTGTTAACATTTTTTCTTTTGTAAAATATTTTATAAAATGTAGAATATTTTTTAGATAACATTGTAAATTTTTAAAAATTTTCTTGTTAACATTTTTCTTTTGTAAAATATTTAAAATATTTTAGCGTTAATATGTTGAATTTTTGAAGGAACTTCCATTTTTCTTAGATAATATTGTTTTCATTTATTTTTTTAGTTTAAGTATTTTGGTTTATATTTTTGTTTCTTTTGTTTAAATATATATTTTTTTTTTGTTAAAAGAAACGCTAAATAGCGTTTCAATATTTCATACAAAATTTTTTTCCAACCTTCTGAAATCTTTCTAATATTTCAGTCGTTTAAATATTGCGTTATTTTTATTTTTTTATTTAAAATTAGTTATTTTATTTTATTGTATTTTCGATTTTCTATTTTCTATTTTTTTTTTTTTTTTTTGTTTAACTTTCTATTAAAAAATTTTTATTGAATTTAAAATTGTTAAAATATATTTAAACCGTTGTTGTTATATACAAATTTGCTTTTAATTTTTTTAATAGGCAAAAAGAATGCAATATATCGTATGTGCTCTAACCGGAACACAGCAATTACATTTTTTTGTTTTAAGAGTTTGTATTTTTCTTTAGCCCATTTTTTAACCTTATGCCGTGAAAAAAGGCCATAATCTTTAAGCGTCTTGGAGTGGTACAGGAATTAAACAAAAAACCCACACATAGGTTAATTTGTTTGGAACAGAAATAAATAAAGGGTGTTTTTATAGAGGTAAAGAACTTTAAAATGGAGTAAAATTTTTTAAATTAACATGAAATTTACTTTATTTGGAAGATAATCTTCTGGCATTATAATTTAAATATGACTTCTGGCTGGCTCGGACGTAGTCTAATCTGGAGGTCCGATTTTCGATGACTTTTTCCAACATTTGTGGCTGTATATTGGCTATAACGCGGATATAACGCGAACCCCCAAGTGGTCAATCG
Organism: Delia radicum; assembly: GCA_021234595.1. Lineage (NCBI taxonomy): Eukaryota > Metazoa > Arthropoda > Insecta > Diptera > Anthomyiidae > Delia > Delia radicum. Next base: position 189,942,401 of record CM037855.1, on the reverse strand, counting down.
TTTGGGGCTTATCGGCGTAGACTAGCGACTTCACATATCACCACAGAAAATAGTCTAGCGCACGATCTTGGAGGCCAATTCATGGTCCGAAAAGTGAAACTATGCGGTTACCAAACGTTTCCTTCAATAAATCAATTGTGGCACAAGCTGTGTGACATGTTGCGCCGTCTTGTTGAAACCACAGCTCCTGCACATCATGGTTGTTTAATTGATGAACGAAAAAGTCAGTAATCATGGCTCTATAGCGGTTACCATTGACGGATAGACTGATTGGGGTCTTCCTCTACGCTACGCTCTACAGCAGTAAGTGTACGCACTGTACGACGTATCTGTGGATGCATATTATCATTTAGAGTAAACAAATGTGGTGCGAAAACGTTAAATAGTTAATCGAATTAATTGCTCTGATGGACGATTATGTTGACCGTAAAATGGACGTAGTGCGCGATACGTATTTCGATCAGAATCATGATTTTCAAAATAAATTTGCACAATTGGGAAGCGCTGTTCAGGCGTCAGTCTATTCATGTTGAAATGCCAAACCAAACTAAACATAAATCACTTGAAAGCTGACAAAATGGCCCCCAGTTAAAAAAGTGTTGCCAACTTAAAGATCTATACCTGTATAAAAAACCCTTTAATACACATACAGTTATCCCATAAGTATTTTGCTTACATTTTCTAAGCATAAATTTGATTTTTATTTAATTATAATGTTGAAATTATTCGACATATTAAAAAATTTATTTCTCTGATCATAAAAGACACTTTCTCAGATGACAATTACAAAAAAAAGTACAACAACTTTCAACTCACTTATGATTTTGTTGTTTTTTCATTTACTACCTCCCAATTTCGACATCACATAAGTATTTTGCTTTTTGAAAATAACTGTTATTTATTAAAATGTATTTGTTGTCCATTCTAATTTGTTTTATTTTTTTCTTTTAAAATAACACTTGTAATATAAGCTTCTTTCTTAATTAGTTGTAATTAAGTTCTTATCGTTCACATGCGTTACAATTTTTCCATTAAAATGTCGTAAGGAAAAGAATTAAATTTTTCAGAGAAAACCATAATTTTATACCTTCATAACCGGGGCAAATCAATAAAATATATTTGTGAAATGTTTAATCGGTGTCGGCAAACAATAGAAAATGTGATTAAACATGCAAAAGAACGCGGTAATTTTCAAAATCTTACACGAAAAGGTCGTCCAAAATTATTGACTTCAAGAAACGAGAGACAAATTTTTAAAGAAAACCGGGAAAATCCCCATTTGTCTGCACCAAAAATCAACAAAAAGATTAGGGGCACACTACGAACAAGTGTAAGTGACGAAACGGTCCGCAGGGTTCTTAGAGCCAATAACATTTTATTTCTGCAGTCAACAAAGAAAAGAGGTTATCATTTGCTAAACTCCATAAAACTAAAACATTTGAGTTTTGGAAAACTGTAATATTTAGTGACGAAAGCAAATATAGCCTCCTTGGGTCAGATGGACGACGTATGGTCTGGGGAAAGCCATATGAATCCTTAAATATAAAAAACATAAGACAAACGGAAAAACATGGTGGTTGTTCTCTGATGGTTTGGGGCTGTATGTCGGCCTTTTTGAAGAAAAAACAAATGGGGTTATCTAGAAATGGTTTTTACTTAACAAGATAATGACCCAAAACATACAGCTCATGACGTGAAAATGTGGCTGTTATACAACACCAAACATCTGCCAACGCCACCCCAAAGTCCCGACTTGAATCCCATCGAAAATCTTTGGGCTCATTTGGACGAAAAAATCCGGGAACACAACATTTCATCAAAAGCTACATTAAAACAAGCATTGGAAGAAGAATGGCTCAAAATAACTCCTGAAATATGTCAAAATTTAGTAAAATCAATGCCCAGACGTCTTGAATCGGTTCTGGCTAACAATGGCTACCATACAAAATATTAAAATTATTATTTTTTTTTTTTAATTAAAAAAATTATATAGTTGAGCTAAAAAAGCAAAATACTTTTGTGACCTGAAAAATGAGGGACATTTTGATATTTTCTTAAAATCTCATGCATTAGAAATGCTTATTATGTTTTTTATAAAACCGAATTAAAGTTTAAGTTTCCCTTATTTAATATTCAATAAAACAAACATTACTTTTTCAAAAAAATATTTTTGTATAGCGTTTTTTTTTTTTAATTTCATTATATTTTGCATAGGCAAAATACTTTTGTGACTAACTGTAGGTGTTTCTGTTCTTGAAATTATTTTTAAGAAATATTTATGATTTATTAACTAACAAGGAAGGTCTTTCATGAGATAATCTCCGATTTTGATGAAATTTAGATATTTTATAGAGAGAAACAAGTTTAGGTGGTGGGGTGTCTAAGATTATCGGCCATAGTCGGGATTTAAGGGGTTAAAAGTAGGGTAAAAAATTAATAATTTTTTAGTTTTTTAAATTTATTTGGCATTTTATCCAAAGAAACTATATATAAATGTGATATTTTCGGATAGGAATTTTCAAAACAAATCTCTTGGTACTTTTGTTGTTTTAAAAAATGTGCTAATTTTCGGGTACTTCAATGGACATGTATAAGTGGTACGATTGTCAAATTCACATATATTGAGCTTTATTAAGTAAAGGGTCCGCGAAATAACTTCTTTTTTTTTTTGAACTCCTGAACCAATTGGACTTTGTATGGCGTCATACCAAGGTCTTTATGCAAAATTCGTCTCAATGATGTCTCCGAAATGTTCAATTGTTGAGAAGGACGGTGAATTGATGTTGATGGCGCTTCACGCACACTTTCTGCCACAGCAGCAATATTCTCGGGTGTACGCACTGTTTTGGCTTTTCACGCTTTGGTTTATCGATGAGGATGCCAGTTTCTTTCACTTTTTTCACAAGATTACAAACATACGGACCATATTCGTTCAGCGGAAGGATAAAACTAATTATCTGTCAAATCAGACATGAGCTAAGTGTTACCATTCACGAAATAAGCACTAGTTGAAAAAAACCGTTAGATGGCGGACCCTTTTTTCCAAAACGCCATTTTTTTCCCAAACGCCATTTTTGCAGGATGGTGGCAACCCTGTTGCTCAAATATAGGCAATATGGGTATCAAACTACATATTTTTTAAAGTACTATACGGTCATGTAAAAAATTAATTAATTCGTAAATTTAAGGTAGGCTGCCATACAAAAATCAGTAAAAAAAATAGTTTTTTGCATTTTATATTTTCTTCTATTATGCAGAAATGTAATTATTTTTGCACTAGATTGTGCTTTTTCAATAAACTTTCCATCGATATATAACATGATATGGAAATAATGAACTTCAGAAACAACAACTTAAAAAAACAACAAACATATACAATTTTTTTATTTTCACTAGTATAGTACTAGTACTATGTTATAAAGCAGAGGATATGTACAGTGATGGACTTAAGTATAGGCACAACAGCCATGTAGCATTTAAAGATTGCATTAAAAGCAGAAGGAATATTTTTTATATTAATATTACTATTAATCTATTACAGTCTGCTGTATATTTCAAGATTGCAGCAGTTTTATTCGTGTAGTAAGATGAGTTAGTCCGTTGGCAGATAAAAAGTACAAAAAGTTCAAAAATACAATGGACAAAAGTATAGGCACACTTTTTTAGGCATCTATCCCTTTATCTTAATTTTAATAATCTGGCAACAATTTTACATTTGACACATGCTGTTATATTCCGTTATTAATTTTTTATTGATTTAAGTAATTGAAAAGTTGCAAAAATTTAGAAAATACAAAGTGAAACGACTGAATCTCAACGCAAAGTAATTTTACATTTACATAACCAAGGCAAATCGTTTGCTGAGATCGGAGAATTGATGAACCGCAGCCGTTTTACCATACGGACAATTGTAAATCGGTTTCAAAGGCGAAACAAACTTTGAAAATGCAAGTCGTTGTGGTCGTCCTCGCAAAGTAACTGAGAGAGAACGTGTTCAATCGTACGAAAAGTAAGAGGTGATCCAAAAATAACATCTTCTCAGGTTGCCGCAGAGATAAAACAAGATTTTTTCAAGATGTACACCCAAAACAGTTCGAAGAACGTTACATGAAGCTGGGTATAACTCACGTGTGGCTAGACGCTAACCTTGGATATCTACAGCTAATCAAAAAAGAGAGAGAGACTATGCCAAACAATTTCAAAATAGGCATTGCGATTTCTGGGATCAGGTACTGTTCACAGACGAAAGTAAATTTAATATTTTCCGATCTGATGGACCACGCTAGGGTTTTGGCGAAAGCGTAACACTGCATATGAAGCAAAAAATCTTTTACCAACAGTAAAGTATGGTGGCGGAGGTGTTTTGGTATGGGGCTGTATGTCTTCTGCGGGTGTGGGAGAGCTCGTATTTATTGAGGGGATAATGGACAAGACAGTTTACCTTAACATTCTAAAGGAAAATGTCAAAAAAAGTGCAGAAAAGTTAACTTACCTGAAGATTTTACATTCCAGCAAGACAACGACCCGAAACACACAGCCCATTGACGTAAAAATGTGGCTTTCATTTAATACGGATCATGTTTTGCCACACTCCCCACAGTCCCCAGACTTAAACCCCATTGAGCATTTGTGGGAGGAATTGGAGCGAAGAATCAGAAAACGCGCAATTTTAAATAGAACTGAGCTGAAAACAGTTTTAGTGGAAGAATGGCATAACATAGGCGAAAATATAACTAAAAAGTTAGTCCACTCCATGCCAAATAGGCTTAAGGCCGTTATTAAGCAAAAGGGACTGCCAACTAAATATTAGGATAAATGTTCAAAGTAGTTTTTATTATTGTAGAAATAGTTGTGCCTATACTTTTGTCCAGTAAAATAATGAATTTTTTAATGTATTATTTAAAAAACTTTTTTTGCAAAGAAAATATATTTGATTTTCATGGTTATTATTTTAATGTATAAGTTTTATACCTATAATTAATTCATAAAATAAATATTTCGTGCTTCTATATAAATAAAACAGCAGTTTCTTTTAAAATTACGCCTGTGCCTATACTTAAGTCCGTAACTGTACATCAAATTTTTCGTTTTCATTAGCAGAATTGTATTATGTTAATTTAATTGCAAAAAAATAAAAATCTACTCTTACCCAAATACACCTTTCGAAATTAAGCTTTTTGTCAACACATTGATGGATATTTCCATCAGCAGTGTCGGCCATTTGACCGGTCATATGACCGTCACTGTTCTTGCTGGGAAGAGATCTTTTTTTTTAATTTTAAATTTATTGAATTCATACATGTATCGTATGCATAGTGCAGTGCCACTGGTAAAGCGTAAGGTTAGTAGCTCGAATGATAATTCTTGGTTTAATTCTCCTGAGATAAGATATAGTCTGTCAGTTCGGGATATTGCTTATCTGTCATATCTCGATGACAGGACTGACGGAAATTGGAGAACCTTTTGTCGTTTAAGGAACCATGCTAAGACGGTAATCCGTAAAGCTAAACGTAGTGCGCATGCTAAACTTTTTTGTAATAAAAGCTCAGGACAGATTTGGAATACACTTCGTGCTAACGGTCTTGCTGATATTGCATCAACCGTTGATAATGTTGAGGATTTGAATTTGTATATTTCTTCTAATCAAGGTAATCCCTATCGATGATAGTTTTTTAGATAATGTTCTGGATGAAGGTGGGTTTTCATTTCATAATGTTGATCTTTGTGAACTGATATCTGCTCTATATTCAATTAAATCGAATGCCGTTGGTTGTGATGAGCTCTCCTTAAAATATTTGAAATTGATTTTACCTTATGTTGGTAAATATATTCTTTATCTTGTCAATAATGTAATTACCAAATCAATCTTTCCATCTTGCTGGAAAACTGGTACGATAGTACCTCTTAAAAAAGTTGGTGAGTCTAGTGACATGGATAATTTGCGTCCTATTTCTATACTTCCAGTACTTTCTTAAATTTTGGAGATCTTACTTGAGAACCAATTAGAGGATCACATTGCTGATGTTCCTTTTTTTTAGTGATTCTCAATATGGATTTAGATGTGGTAGAAACACCACGTCGCTTCTTTTAGGACTTACTGATACGATTAGAAGGTCTTTAAGTATTGGCCATGTCAATGTTCTTTTATCCATTGACCTTCAGAAGGCTTTTGAAAAGATCGATCATAGTATATTAATTTCTAAACTATATCGTAATTTAGGTATTTCTGTTTCTTCTTGTAGGCTTATATCATCTTATCTCAGAAATAGAGGCCAATACGTATCTATTGGGAATAAATATTCTCATGTATTACCCGTTATAAGTGGAGTACCACAGGGGTCCGTACTTGGACCATTGTTATTTAATATATATCTCAACGATTTATTTAATTGTATTCATTTTTCTTCCTGTGTTTCATTTGCATATGCAGATGATTTGTTTTTTTTATTTCGTGGCGAGAGGCAATTATCGGATGTTTTGCAACAACAGTTAAATTACTGTGTCTCTAATATTACGGATTGGATGTTGGAAAACAAACTATATATTAATGCGGATAAGACAAATGCTATGTTTTTCTGGATCACCCTTACTGGATTTGGTAATAAATATTAATGGTACTAATATTGAGTTTGTCGATCAAATCAAGTATCTTGGTTTGTGGTTGGATAATAGTTTAAATTTCGAAAGACATGTAAATTATGTTATTTCTAGGGTCAACTACTCTTTGCGTAGGCTCTATAATGTTAATTTAATTTTACCTATGAAAATCAAGGTTATGCTCATACATTCTTTAATTATGCCTTTATTTTTATACGGGATTGAAGTTTATAGTGGCACTTTTGGCTACATTATGAAAAGGCTTTCAGTGTTGTTTAATAGAGTAATCCGTTATCTATTTTGTTTAAGGAGACTTAATCGTACCCATATGACGTTGTATGTTTCTACATTCTTAGGTTGTCCATTTTCAAACTATGTTAAAGCAAGGACTATACTTTATTTTTAAAAGATTAATCATAATGATGACCTTGTATATTTGAATTCATTTTTTTCTTTTGGCCATTCTACAAGAAATCGTCAAATTCAAATCCCTAGATTAACCTCACTCTTAGAACGACCATTTCACGTGCGGGTTAGCGCATATTTTTAATCACTTGCCTACAGAGTTCAAGTCCTTAGAATTACCATTCTACACTTTTAAATGCAAAATTTTGATCTATGCTCAAGGTAATGAGTTATAATATTTTTGACATTTAATGGAACGTGTGATTGTAATTATTCATTGGTTTACAGTGCCTTTATATTGTTTTTCTCTTCTTTCTTTTAACTTCTAATGTTTTTACTACTTTTATTTTTATATTATATTGTTATTTATATTTTTGTTTTATATAATACAGTAGTCTTGTGTTGTAGTTATTTCTTAGCCATATATGGCCCTTTTGGCTCGGTTATTTAATTGAAGAATAATAAAAAAAAAAAAGTTTTATTATAATCATTTACACAAAAACTAAAATGTTTAACGGCTTTTATGCAATTATAATAAAAAATAAAAATAATGTCTCCTTATTTCTGGGTTAGCTAAAATTGTATTATAATGGAAGAAAGTTGTCAACCAACTTAGGAAAATTATTTGGAGAAAAATATAATTATATTTAACTACAAAAACTTGGTAATTCTTCCACTTTTATTTTATTAAATTCAAGCAAAACATATTTATAATAGTTCTATTTTGTATACAAATCATTAAATAGCTTAATAGATTGACATATTTTCTTTGGATTTAAAATGTAGCTTTTTGATAAAAAAATTACAATTTATTTATAAAATATTAAACAAATATATTAAGTTAGTTAAAATTAATACCTTTACTAATAGATTGTTGAACCATTCATTACATAACTTATTGGAAAAGTCCCTTCCAATCTCCTCACAGTGGGTTCGATGGTACCCAAAGTGGCGATTAATTCAAAGAAGCCGTAGTTTTAAAATATTATATATTTTTATTGATGAGTTATTATAAGCACATAAAAACACAGCATTTGAGAAAAAATAAAGTTAAAAAAAATTTTTTTTAACCCGTTAAGCGCATTATTGTTTTTTGAAAAAAAAGACCTTAGTTTACAATTTATGCTGTAACTTTGGAATGAAAAGCGATAAATTAATGAATGAAATTGGAAATTAAAGCATACTTAATGTGCTACTAAAAAATTCAAAGAGTAAATTTATTGTATGCATTTATATTAGTATAAATTTAATTTAAAATCCAATTTTTGTTTTTCACAAAATCTCATAAATGTACAAATTTATTTCAAAAAAGTCACAAAAGAGAATATTATAATTTTTTAGTAATGAATAGTCATAAATACATAAAAACACAGGTTTAAAAAAAATGGAAGAAAAAAATCTTTTTAACCTGTTAGGCGTTTTTTGTTTTTCGGAAAAACATGATCCACAATTTTCGTTGCAACTTTGAAATCAAAATAAATTTAAAGAATAAGTTAATAATATGTATTGCTATTAGTATAAATTTTTATCCAGTTTTTGCTATCACTAAATTCAGTAAATGTAAAAATTAATCTTAAAAATAAAAAATTTAAAACTTTTTGGGAAATCTTTGTTTTCGTTTTACCTTTTTAATAAAAAATATATTAACATATTTGTATTATTCTGCATTTTCAAATACATCACAAATATCCCAGTAATCATACTTAGCAGAAACCTATTCAAAATATCTTCATTTGACTTTTCCCGACTGCATTTGCGAGCAAAGTGCTCTCTATAATTTTTAAAATTGTAATTAAATTAAAATTTAATCACTTCAAATTTTAAAACAGCAAAAAACACCACTGAAAAACAAAACATAAAAACAAGCAAAAAAATAACGGCAATAGAGATGGGCGCGTGAAACAGTTTATTCGCAAACATTATTATTTATAAATTACGATAGTCAGTTTAATTTCAAAAAATATTAAACGTCAAACGCATTGGTAAAAAAAAAGTTGATTGCCCAAAGTACGTGATTGAAAACAGTTATTATATAGGCGTGACTATCTCGGCACGGGCAAATTAGTATAAGATGTAAAACCATCACGTGAATTTGGTAAATTATTAGAAAGTCCTATTTTTTCGCTGGAATTGAGTGTTAATTTTTATTCTTTTCTGGTAAATTGGTCACCCTTGTGAACATAGGTGATCAAACGCCACTCACGCAGCCATCTCTATTAAATATTAAAATATATTGACAATAATATCAACAACAACAAAAATAGCTAACATTGAGAGTAAGACTATTGTCTTACAACAAAAACACTGCGGGTATGTTAAATAAAGGAATTTTGAAAACACGACTTTTTACATAAAATTATTAATATCTTAAAACGGGGGCAACAAAAAGGCAAACTTTTTTGTTTGTAATATCAAGTAGAAATCCCATACTTTTCAAAAAACACAATTTCAAAGCCGGCACTTTACTACTTTGTTACTTCTGGTCCATCATATATGGAAAATACCCCGATTTTAGAGCATTTTTTTTTAAAAAAATATTACAAATATTTCCACACATAATTTTATAAACACAAAATCATTTTTTGTACACTTAAATAAATACCTGAAGTTGAAGGTTCCATCATAAAAGTTTAACTTTATTAATTTTAAATTTAAAAAAATAAGCACTGCTTTTTATCAAATTTCAATTTTTTCACTTTTTAAGAAAACAGCAATAATTAGCTAACTTTGACAGCTCACTACGGATGAAGTAAACAACTTAGATGGTTCAAATTTTAAATAGTGATGTAGAATTTTATCTAGTTTTATTCGATACCAATCATTATGGCAAAAACTTAATTCTAAAATTTCAATTAAGCGCCACTTTGGACCCATTTCAACCCAATGTGCTCCGCCTTAAAAGTAGACATGTCAGCAAAAAAATGGGGATCACAGAACAGAAAAAAATGGGAATGTTAATCTATATTCTATTTTTTCCAGTTTTTAATCAAATATTTTTTTCTCATAAAAAACACCTCTAAAGTAAAACAAAATCAGAAATTCTTTGAAATTTTATATTTTTTATCTTTTATTTTTTTTTTTTAATTTACACACCTTTAATTATTTTTATAATCATATATTGTTGAATTTTTCTATTTTCTAACAATTGTTAAATTTATGTTATAAATATTTTTCTTTTTGAAAATAATATTTAAAACAAAATTGATTGCTTTATTTTATTTAACTAAAAAAAAAAAAAAAAACACAAGAACATAGAAACTTAAATACCGATTTGTTGAGCTAAACCTGAGTAAACATGTAAAGTAACGATGCCCACTAAAGATGAGACTAAAGCTTTAGCGGCAATAGTAGACCAAGGACCAAAAGTTAAAACACTTAAGAGACCCTCAAGCCAAACGCCCTTGAAGATAGTGATTACCAATAAAATTGTAACTAAAGGTTTCAATGCCTTGTTTAAATCATGGCGGGTGAATAACCATACCAATGTGGCAGTGGTAATATGTTGGATCTGAAAATAAGAAAAATAAATTATATAACAGTTTTTTTTAGATACATTGAGAACTAACTTAAATTTTTAAATATAATTCATTTTTTTAATGAATTGATTGGTTAATTAAATTATTTGCTATTTTATTCAATCAATATACTTATCAAAGAATCAATTTGTTAACAAATTAATTCAAAATTAACAAATTAAGAAGTGAGATCGTAAAATTTGCGAGACATATTATTACTTATAACTTTTGTATGTTTAACTCTTTGGCGACGAATGGTTGACATATGTTTTTGCAATTTTAGGAAATCCTGCTGGACGATTTTAACAAAATTTGTTTGTGATCGACTCCTGGGAAGTGTACTTTTTAGCTATACTTATAAATGACAAACATTCATATGAACTAGTTTACTCACTACATGAGACTAATATACATATGAGTTTGAAGTTAAAGATTATAACCATTGATCAAAAAATAAATTGAAAACTTGTTTGATGTGCAAGATCCACCTCTGGTGGATATTCAATACACGTTTTTTCTTTTTCTCTCCTTTTTATATTTTGTTTAGTTTGTAAACAAAACAGGGGAAGTAAACTAGGCGGTACTTTGCATTTTTTACAAGTTTGTTATAATTTTTATTAAAAACAAAAATTATGTTTTTTTCGACCTTTAATCGTGCAATGAAAATGAACATTATTCAAGTTCGAGGCCATACTCTATATTTCTTCATTAGGATATTGTCCTAACAAATAATCTATAGAGTTTTTTGTTTTCAAATTTATTATTTGACCCAATGGTTATAATCTTTAACTTCAAACTCATATGTATATTAGTTCTCATGTAGTGAGTAAACTAGTTCATATGAATGTTTGATGTTTGACATGGGATTGTTACCGCTTTCAAAACGTGTTCTGATGATGGGAACCTAGAAAATTCCCGAAATAGATCTATCAACACATTCCTGAAAGGGTCAAATAATAAATTTGAAAACAAAAAACTCTATAGATTATTTGTTAGGACAATATCCTAATAAAGAAATATAGAGTATGGCCTCGAACTTGAATAATTTTCATTTTCATTGATACTTATAAATTAGCCTGATATTCTCAGAGGTTTACAAGGTCAAACAACCCAAAGTCAAATTTATATTTTTTGTTTTTTAGGATTTGTTTACGTTCTGGTTTTTAGTTTTCAATAAAATATATAATTCGTTCAAAAACAAATTTGAAACTTAATTTTAAGCTTTTAGCGGAGTCTTTACAGGTCAACTTCGTTTTTTGTTTTGCATTCCTGTCTGGAAATACCTGAGCTGTATAATACTTGAGTCCATTACGCTTTTTGAACATTCTGAATAAAATATTTGCGATTTCTTAATTTAACTCGCGACTGCTCGAGTCGAAACGGTAGGATCCTTTTTAAAAGCTCCTATTACCGCTTCCGCTGCTTTTTGATCCATTTGGCCATGCTCACCACCACTTCCACGCTTTCATTCAATAGACAACCGTTCATTAAAGATTTGAATAACTTGTCTTACCGTGGAATAAGGTAATTTAACATGGAAACACTTTTATTTTTATTATATTCGTGCAGAATAAGTTTTTTTCGATTAAGCTCTGGAGCCATTTTTTACACAACTATATTAAATTTCAGAATTTTTAATTTTTTTTTTTTTTTTTTTTTTTTTTGCGAAGTCAAATAGTTTTGAATGTGATGTTTATGATGTTTTTTAGCTAAACATTAATTAAATGAAAGGTTTCATTAGCTCGTTCATTCCAGTGCAACTTTATTGATTTTTTTAAGTTCTTTAAAATAAATTTTTTGTTATTTTTTTATGTTTAATGGATAAAACGACACAAACAAATCCATTTTAAAGTATCTCATATAAATATATGATATTTTATCTGACAGCATAACAGATAAAGTAAAAATAATCAGAATCAAGATGTTTTTAATGGATGTGTTTAAAACACAAATAACACGTCAAGACATCAAAAAAATTAATAAGGTTCTGACCATCAATTCTATATATTTCGGGCATGCTAATTTCAATGGCGTACTTTATTTTTTGATCTATGGTACAGTTTTACCTCAAATTTACTTTAAAGTTTGACGCATCTTCGTGCTTATTTTTACACATAAATTAACAAAATCCAATAAATCTGTTTTTTTTTCTGTTGAAAACGAACTACAAGACCAGTATTAATATTTTGATTCCCAAGGTTTAAAAAAAAAACTTTTTTTCTATTATTTTGTCTGTATTCGCGAATTCTATCTCTAAGGCTGAGTTTTTAGGATGTAGGTTATCTTTAAACTTAGATTAACGAAGTTTTTAAATGGAATACTGCTTCTGAAATGTTGTTTATTTTGTGTTATGATAAAGACAAACTTTCCAAACAAGATGAAGTGGTCCCGACAAATTTGACAGACAAAATTCGTTACCGGTTTAGCTAATCTAAGTTTAACTGACATCGCAAAAACTCGGCCTAAGTAATTAATCTAGGCAATCAAATGTTCACACAGTGAAAATAGTCATTTAAGAGGAGTAATATTAGTAAAAAAAAACTTATTTTATCAAATCGTTTTTTATGCAAAATGCGATATTTGTCTAAAATTGTACATGTCACCATAGCTTTTCTGGATGACCCCAAGGTCCTGCCTTTAGTATGATATGTAAATACATTTCTAAAGTATATTTCCAAATTTGCAGCTAAAATGTTTACATTTGCAAAAGTTTTCCTAACAAAAACCTCCGTTTTGGTACATATTTGTCACAAAAGTAGGGTTTTGTTAGAAAAACTTTTTCATATACATATAAACATTTTTGACTGATTTTTTTACACATATATAGTTTTCAAAAGCATTCACATATTATACAAAAATTTGGGCTCTGGTTTATCTAGGAAAACTATGCTGACATTTAAAATTTTTAACTAATCACGTTTTTTGCGTATGAGGGACTATATTAAAATAATTGCTTTTTGATGAAACACCTCTTCCTAATAGGTTATGTCTACTACATGGTCAATGATAGTTTAGCGATAAAATTCGCTTAAACGTTAAAATTTGGGAAAAATGAGAAAAACTTCAAATAAGAATACAGGGGTTGTATTTATATCTTAACATAAAGGAGTCAGGTTGTTTGTATTTTAAAAACGTTATTTGTAAAAACTACATTTATATGCGCCAAACTTTAGTCATTTTGTGATAAAAATGTACCATAGATCAAATAATAATGAAAGCACGTCATTGAAGTCAGCGTATCAGAAATTTGAAAACAACAACTCTATAAATTATTTGTTAGGACAATATCCTAATAAAGAAATATAGAGTATGGCCTCGAACTTGAATAATTTTCATTATTAATGGAAACTTTTGGTAGTTTTGGGGTTTTATAAAATGGTGTACCCATGGAGTATTTTTGTGTATAATTTAAACCATTGTTGATTTACATATATTTGATATTTAAGGGGTTTCAATCTATGGAGATTCGATAAATATATTTGAATAATACAAACTAATTTATAAGTTTGAAATAAATCATATCGCATAAATTAAAATGATTACAAATTATTTACTTACTCAAAAAATTAATAAATTTGTATTTAAAAAAAAGGAAAAATCTCACTTAAGGTCTGTTTTTAACCCACTTACCAATTTAAAAACGAATTCTAAAACTTTTTTTTTGCATAATTTTATAATTATACATCTAAATTATTTATTAATAACATAAATTTTCAAATTCTGTAAAATTTATTTAAAAACTATTAAATTTGTATTTCCAATAGAACAGAAAATTACTCATTCGCACGAACATATTACTCATTCGCGTAACATATTAAATGTAAGTTCAAATGCATTAAATTTATAAAAAGAATATAGGTATAATATGAAATATGACGTTAAAAGGCATTTTTGGTGTTGAGTAGTGTATTTATTAGAATTTAATTTAATATGAAATAATTCATATCGCATAAATTGAGGATTTAAAGTGATTACGAATTATTTACTTACTCAAAAAAATAATCAATTTGTATTTAAAAAAAAAGGAAAAATCTAACTCAAGGTCTGTTTTTAATCCACTTACCAATAAAACATTCGATTCCAAACATTTGAGTATATAAATCCAACTAAATTCGGTACCTCTAGCTCCCACCCATAGCATTATACCTCTTGATAATACCACTTCAGCGGCAGCCCATCCCAAACCAGCCGTAATCAATTTACTGTGACCCTTACCGGGGATACGTGATAAAATCAAAGCAAAACCTAATAAATCTGCTATATCCACGCTACAACGTAAGAATTCCTAAAAAATATATAAATTGTACACACAAAAATATAGCGGTGAAGTTTTAATCTTTGTGATAAAATCCAAAAATCCCCCTCCTCTTAACTATTGACCCACTTACTGCTAGAAAATTAAAATCCCCCGTTGTACTGCTCAATGAATCCGAGTCAAAAAACGTAGCCAATACTAACATTTTACACAATTGTGTAAACACATAGATACCACCAGCTTGTATGCACTTCCAGAAGGCTCCATATTCAGACCTGCAAAATGGAATATTTACTTTTTTCATAATTTTCATTTATGATTCCTGTACTTACAACCCCGAGTATTTATAGGTCATGTAGTATGGCACATACACTAGTGCTACACAATTACCAAAATGATATAAAGTCATTGTTTTACTGTTTTTACAATAAGTTTAATTAACTAAATTAGTTGTTCATTAATTGGCACCTCGATAAAAAATTTGGTAAAAATGAAACAGTTTTAATAAATATACGCTGGCCGCTAAAAAGTGTGATGAAGAATGGGTAGACTTGTGTAGTTCGTGAACGAACTAGTTCAATTTAACTTCTCACTCAACCTAGTTCACCATTATTCGCTCCCCTAGTTTACCATTTTCGACCTTCTAGTTCAATCGTTCATTTTGTTCTTTTTACTCGTGGCACAATTTTATATCTTTTAATAGTTTGTTGTTTTCACCAAATATCTATTTTTTTTTAATTTAACCAATATTCAGGGGATGCCCCCTACTCATGCAATATTGATCAGGAAAATAGGGTATGAGAAGGAGGAAAGAGGGAGTAGCGTTTGTGGATATTTGATTTAAATTTTTCTAAATTGTAAGTAACAGGTAAGACTTCTGCGGGAAGTTTGTTCCACATAAGAATCGTTCGACTAAAAAACGAATTTTCTGTGTAATGCGTTGTGCGAAACACAGGACAATCAACTACAAACGGATTTGCTATACTAGATAAGCTAGTATTACGAATAAAAACTCGGGCTCGTGGAATAATTTCACTTATCTCAGATGATCACCCTCCATGGTAATATCGATAGAAAAGTGTCATACAACCCACATTCCGACGATGATCCAATGAATCAATAGAGTTGAATACACTACTGTCATTGATAAGCTACACCGCCCTCCCCTGAACACGGTCCAGAAGCTTCAGAATAGACACTGAGGCCCCTGCCCATATATGAAAGTTGAGAGTTGTAAGTTTTAAAGTAATATTTGAAATCAAAACGGATTTTATTCTTATTGCGCAAATATTATTGCGTCAAATATGAAATGTTAGCTTAAAAATTATCAAACAAACGATCTACACAATTGCCATATACAGAATTGTACGAATTTATAAAAGATCAATTAAACTAGAAAAGCGATCTAGTTCGATGAAATCAAATGAAATAGAAAGATCGCTCACTTAAACGAACTAGAATCTGTGCTGCCGAGTTTGCAAAAAATTCAACAAAAAATCATCATCATATTTTGAAAAATCGTCAAAATACAAAATATTTCTATATATGCAATAATATAATTCACATTTTAAGTGCTAACATGCTATTGTTGTAATATAACACGATATTTGACGCTGTTCTTTGGTTTAAACTTCGAAAATCATTTTATTACTTTACCACTTAAACTGTTAATCTCTCTTCTATATACATAATTCAGTGAACAACATTTCAGGAGCACAACTTTTTTAAATCTTAAATTCTTTTACAAAATTTTAAAATTCTTTAACAATGTTATTTTTTTAATTATTAAATTTTGACTAACTTTGGAGTTCCATTAACTAATTAAAACTTATTATCAAATTCAAATCGGTTTACATATGCTAACATATTTTAATACAATAGATTCTGAAACTATATTATTTCATGTTTTTCATTTTGGGTTCGGTTTTGATATTTCTAAATATAAATTATTTTTATTAAAAAATTGTTTATTACTCCATGTTTTCCCATTTTCAAATATAAATTGTAAATATCTGATATTTTAGTATTTTATAAATATGAATATTCGGGCTAGGGGTCTGTTTGTTTCGCAAAAAATTCCATGCTTTGTTTTTTAATTTAAAAATAAATTTATTTTTATTCAAATCTAACACTAATTAAATTTTATAAAAATGTAAAAAAAATAAATTTTATGAAAATATAAACACAGAAACTAATTAAGCTAAACCCATAATGATTTTATAAAAAATAAATCCGGTTTGCATTTAGTTTTATTTAATTCTAGTATTTCCATTTTTGCAAAATTGTATTTCACATCATATTAACAAATAAAGGTTAGATTAGGTGTTGCTGACATATTAAACTATTGTAAAAAATCGTAATTTTTTAAGCAAAAAATCGTAATTTTTTAAGCAAAAAATCGACCAATAGTTATTTGTTATTTTGGGTATTAAAAATCGTCAAACCTGGCAACACTGACTAGAATGCTCAAGTCTATAAATGGGAGCAAGAGAGTTAAAAATGAAATGTCATTCAATTGACAGCTTCAATACAGGATTCTCTTTTGACAATCGGTTTAATACAGACGTATTTGAGAGCAGTTAAATTCAAATTGTGTAAATCTTTAATAATCGTTTAAATCAAACCGTGAAAAAGTGAAGGATAATTATCATTCAATTGGAAAAATAAGATTTTATTGAATTTCAAAGAACTTTTGACAAAATTAATACTTAGACTCAACGAATATTTTACACGAGGCTTTGTGATGGTTTGGCCGGAGATTGAGGTTATGTCCTCTGAAAAGGGGGACACGATTAATTTACCGAGGCTCAGGCTTTATAAACATTACAAGGAGGAATATGAAATAACTATGCAACCACATGAATCGAGTCACACACTCCCTTTGGTAAAAGTCAGCAAACAAATATATAACAACTACGATGAAATCGATATTTTTTATGTAAGCAAAAGGAAGCTGCGGCTTGTGTCGAAAAATAAAGATGTCGCCAATAAGCTGGCATCGGACTGTAGTCTTCGCGAACAATATAAACTGTTCATCCCGGCTGAACTTTGCGAGGTTAAAGCTGTGATAAACATTCCGGCACACTCTGAATATACAGAGCAATATATTTTTAACAACATTAAGATTAAACATTTTCCTGAATATGGCTACATTCCAGGCTATGTTTCTGTCACTGAGGTCAAGCGTTTTTCGAAACCTGACCAAGGTGACAGGGAGAAGAGAATGGATATAGATCTAATCATGATTTCATTTACGGGAGATAGTCTTCCGTCCCATGTGGTGTTGGATAGGATAATTTACCCCGTAAAACCATTTGTTGAACGCATTTTACAATGTAAGAAATGCTGGAGATTTGGACACTCGGACAAAATATGTCGTCGAGCTAAGGCTGTTTGTCCAGTGTGCGGCTTAGTCCATGAAGGCAGTTGTGGTGGTATGCCCCTATGTGTAAATTGCCATAAATTTCATGATGCTCGTTCCCGGTGGCTGTGAGGTAAAGGCGCAACTGCGCCAGAAGGCTAGGGAAAAGGCCAACGAAAAGGCACCGAAAAAACGTGAGACTTTTGCTACACCCGCAGTAAACACTAACAACATATTTAGCATAAATGATAATGATTTTCCACCCATATCAAACAAACGTGCAAGAAAAAGGCCCAAAACTGTAAGTAACAATACTAATAACAAACAGGTTACTAATCCCATGATCGTTGAGGACAACGTTCTGTCAACACAACCGATGATAACAGAAATTGTAGAGTTGCCACCCATTCCGGTTAACGCTACAGAAATGGGGACAAATAATGAGGGTAATGATAAAGTACCTTCGCAAAATGAAAAAACAACACTGGATATTATCCAAAATCAAAACCCAAATACGTCGAAACAAACTGAACTATTATTAGAATCACAACCCAACAAAACTTTATTACATTTCGAAGCTTTTCAACAATCTGTCCTGCAAACTAATTTTATCAAGATAAACGATAATGATGATGAAAACATTACAGATTAATATGACCAGTGCTAGAAATAAGAAATCACAATTAGCACAATTTTTACTTAGGGAGGAAATTGATATTGCGTGTCTATCGGAAACATTTCTGAAACCGACAGATAAATATGAATTGTCTAATTATAACATCATTAGAAAGGATAGGCCACCACCCACCAAAGGTGGGGGTGTTGCTATATTATTGAAGAAAGACATTAAATTTAATATCCTCCCAATTCGATTATCAAATGGACAGATTGAATTAACTGCTTGTACAATAAATTCCCAGATGGCCAATATAACGATTGTATCTATATATATTCCACCTACTGTTACTTTTAACACAGCTGATCTTGATAACATTTTGAAAGATATTCCGTCTGACTCCAAACTTTTGTTATGCGGAGATTTTAATTCACACCACATTTCTTGGGGCTGTGACACAATAGATAGAAAAGGAACAACTATACATGATTGGCATGATAAGCATAACATGGTTATGCTTAACGATGGTTCGAAGACTTTCTTTGGATGTCCAAACCCTACGGCTATTGATTTAACAATTTGCAGCCCTGCTCTGGCTTTGATTTCAGACTGGGCAGTTTTAAACGAGACTTTTGGAAGTAGTCATTGTGCTATACAAATTAATCTTCAACTTAGGCCCGAGTTAAATTCCAAAATATCTTACGGAGTACCGAAGAATATTACGGAAAGCATATTAAATGATATAGTCTCAGAGATACTTAATAGTGATCGTTTTATAAACTCCAAAGAAGAGGAAAAGTTTGACACGTTTTCCGATATGTTTTACAACAACTTTAAAACAAAAATTAATCGCAAAACTTACCCCCGACAGCCCATGGTGGAATGTAAATTGTAACAAGGTCAAAGCAGAACAGCGAAAAGCTATATCGAATTTTAAACAGCGGCCATCAAGGGAAAATCTCTTAAAGTTGTCATCTTCTAAGAAAAAATACTTTTATACAATAAGAAAGGAAAAGAGATTGGGTTGGAAGAAAACGTGTGAAGAGATCGATAGTGACGTTTCTCCAACAGAATTATGGAATATTATAAAAAGATTTAGAGGGATGAACATACCCAAGCCAAAACCACTTCCTGAATCATGTACTGAAAAATTCTGTGATATACTTGTTGGTCCAGTCGGTCCTATAAACATTCCTCCAGCAGATTCCGGGTTCCCAAAAGATTTAGAGTTTTCTATGAATGAACTGGAAATGGCTGTTGCTGCTGCAAAAGATACTTCCCCAGGAATGGATGGTATTAGACATGGCCACATAAAGAAACTTAACTTCGAAAACAAAAATCAACTGCTAAAACTTTACAACTCTACATGGACAAATGGGCATATACCACGATCGTGGATGAAATATAGAATAAAGCCGATTCACAAAAAGAATAAACCACCCGATGAAGCCGCTTCGTACAGATCTGTTGCCCTTATATCATGCCTCCGCAAGATATTTGAGCGTATGATATACAACAGACTTGAATACCAACTTGAATCGGAAATAAAATTGAGCAAATACCAATCGGGTTTCCGTAGAGGGAGATCAACAAACGACAACTCCATAACCCTTTGGTCGGCTATTAATTTGGCGAAGAAGAAGGGTGAGTTTGTAGCCTGTTTATTTTTGGATATAAAAAATGCTTTTGAAAATGTTAATATAGATATATTAATTGATAAATATCGAGAACTTGGGGTAAGTGATCATATTTGTTTCATAATACACAAAATGTTTTTATATAAAGATCTGCTAATGGAAGTCGAAGAACTTGAAATAAGCAGAAGATCGTTTACCGGTACCCCTCAGGGATCAGTTTTAAGACCATTGAGTTTTAATATCTATATAAATGAAGTCTTTCAATGCTCAGATGTGAAAATACTAGGCTATGCAGATGACTTGGTGATTTTCTGCTCTGACTCATCTGTAAATACTGCCTTAAGAAGGACTCAGAATGCGGTAAATACTCTCCAACAAAAGCTCAATAGTATACAACTTTCTCTTTCACCCCAAAAATCAAAGGTTATGATTTTTAGTCCAACCAACAGAAAAACCAAAAATATTAGGGTTGATATACAAATAGAAGGTGAACTGATAGAATTTGTAGATAAATTTACATTTCTTGGTTTTACATTCGACACAAAGCTAAAAGCCAACAACATATAATTAACGTTCGAAAAAGCTGCTCCCATTTCATAAACATTCTCCGTGCTTTATGTGGAGTTTCTTGGGGTGCTGATCCGCAAAATCTTTTGATTCTCTACAACGGCCTAATTAGACCAAAAATTGAATACATGGCTCCATTGTTACTTGACTGTTCAGAACCCGAATTATTGATTCTTCAAAGATTACAGTACAAATGTATAAGAATAGCTCTTGGCGCAATGATTTCTACTCACACATTGGCACTTGAACAGGAAGCCTGTGCTTTGCCCATTCCTGAACGTTTGTCGCTTTTAACAGATGGTTACGTCAATCGAATGATATCGAATAATAATCACCCAGCTAACAATTTCATACGTGAATATATCACAGAATTCCTCACTCTGCCAACTTTTATGGAAAAATACAAAGCTAAACTTAATAACCTAAGAATAGAAAAATACGATGTACTACTGAGGCATCAACTTCCACTTAAGTCGATAATATTCAGACCTGATGTTTATTTTCTAGATGTCAAAAAGGGAGTTTCAAGTGAAGTTGAAGTTATTGGAAAATATAATAAGATCCTAGGCGAAAAGTGGAGTGAATTCACTCGCATTTTCACAGATGGATCAAAAACACCTGACAAGACAACATGTGCATTTTGGATACCAAAATTTGATATTGAAGCATCTTTTTCGCTGGACAACATGTGCCCAATTTACACTGCTGAATCATATGCTATTTTAGAAGCACTTCTGTACGTGAAGGTAAATGATGCCGACAAATATTTAATATTAACAGATAGCAGATCCGTACTCGAAGCTCTAAAGTCGTTCAACAATAACAGAACTCATCCATACATTCTGAGAATAAAGAATATATTGTATGAATTGGAACGGGATGGCTATATAATACACTTTCTATGGATACCTAGCCATTCGGGTATCGATGGTAACGTGTATGTAGATGCAGTGGCTAATAACCACAACGACACAGGTGAATACCCTGAAGTCCAGTCAATTGATATCAAGGCCAGTGACAAAAAGAAGGCAATATCAGCGTGGCAATTAAAATGGAACGAAAGTCCCCATGGCCGTCATTTATATGACTTTTCACCGACTGTTAATACAAAACCTTGGTTCAAAAACGAACATTTACCTCGCAATATAATTACTATGGTAAACAGATTAAGATTCGATCATATTCAAACACGCCAACATCTCCACAAAGTAAGGATGATTGATACTCCAAACTGTGAATGCGGTATGGTGCAATCTGTTGACCATTTAACATTTACCTGCCCGAACGTCAATAGCAAATCTCGTCAAACGCTTATAATGAAACTGAATAGTTTTGGTCTTCATACTCTCAAAATCGATGATATTTTGAGATCAAACAACTTTAATATGTTTAAAGCACTTCACAAGTTTTACACCGATACTAACATTAAGATTTAGTTCCAGACACCGGATTTTATAAGGGAAAAATTAATTTAAACATTTTTGACAACTTATATTCCCAACTATAAAATAAGAATCCCAGAAATATAATAACTCAACGATAAAAGAATCCCCACAAAGGTGGCAACATAGATTATATGTCTCCGGTCACCTTTTATTTGCTGACACTTGTCAGTACGAAGAAGAAGAAGAAGAAGAAGCTTCAATACAGTGTTGCCCTGAAAATATAAATTAAAATCGTTGACGTCCAAAATTATAAGAAAACGTTTTGTGTTCTGTTTGGTCTTTAACTGAAAAAATTTCTCAGTTATTTTCTACTAAATTTTGAACTAGGTCACAGGTGAAATACCCCTTACTGAGCTTTAGTAGATTCATTTAAAGAATTAACCTAATTTAATTTTCAAAATTTTATTTAAAGAAAAAACGAAATTTGAAATTAGTTGTTAACTGATTCATTTGTTCAAAATAACTACAAACATATATTTGTAACTATATTTGCAGTTGAAAAAGTGTACACTACATTTGTAGTTAAATCAACTGCAATGTGTAGTTATTTTAAGCTGTTAAAAAATAACTGTATGATGTAGTAAAAACAACTACAAATGTAGTGAAAACAACATTACCTAAATATTCAATGTTATTTTTATTGTCTACTGTATATTTTATAATTATAGAATTTAATTTTACTTTACAAATATTAAGTCCAATTTATATTTCACCATTTTGACCAAGTAATGCTTGATAAGAGATATGCAATTTAAGTTTGACATTTTGTAAAGATTTTGCATTTTAGGAACAGTTGTATAAATAGATAAAAATGTTAAGAAATATTTATAATGTATGAAATGACTTGTTATGGGAAAGTAGTTTAGGAAAATTGTGTAAATACAAAATTAACACAATGGGATGCACAATTTAAACAAAACTTGATCAAATCCACAGAATTTAAATGAAAAAAAAATTTCACAAATTATGCTTTCATCGTATTCCTTCTGGAAATTTTTTGTGTGAAAGCTTACCTTTATATTTTATTTATTTAATAATAATTTACAGCGTTTTCATTTTATTTACCTATCTTCTTTAGCATTCGCTTTTACACAGAAGATAAAAGAGAAAAAATTTATGAACAAGCCGCTTGTTACTCCGCCATGTTGGTTTTTTGTTTTTGTATATTTTGAAACAAGTCGAAACAACTGCATAAAATAGCTATTACCGAAATGCGTTAATTTTAATAGGTTGTTTAAGAAATAAACTCTCAAAAACATAAAAAAAAAAATTTTCTTAGTAAAACAACTGGAATTGCTGTTAAAACAACTACAAACGCATTACTGCACAAATTACTGTCACGTAGTAACTGTAGAACTTTTCTGCATGTAACTATAGGGAAATTGAAATACGGTATTCGGACTAGATAGCAAAACACATGTTTTGCCAAAAACGAATGGAAAAGAATAAAGAACTGTTGGAATAGAAAAAGAGCATAAATATGTGTTTTTTGCGCAACCACTGTGTATGGGTGCCTTTAAACATGAAAAATTAATAACTTTTCTATTGTAGCTTGGGTCTCAAAGGGCTCGAATATACAAGGTATTATAATACACGAGAAAACTAGGAGAATTAGTTATCTTGTTTATGTGAATGGCATATAAATAAATAAGTCGAAATATTAGCTTTAGTACTCTGAGGGTCAAATAAGTAAGCACTTTGCAAACATGGGATACCAAAATGAAAATATTTTCCCATCCCTGTTCTATTATAAAACCGCACCTGATTTTTTAATACAACTCTGAATTTACTAATCTACATTACTTGTTATTCTCCATTGACAGCTGTTTTTTTACAATTAATACCACGTATCAATTCATCAGTGTATTGGTTTTTATTTGCTTCCTTACGAAATGTTCACAATAAATTTTAGAAAAATTTGCAATTAATAAAAAATTTAATTAATAAATTAAACAATTTATGATAGTGCGGAATATAAACTATAAATAAAACGTGATTATTGTTGGGAAATTCGAAAAATACGCGAAATAAAACGCATTAAACTTGTTTTGCCAAACTGGGGAGTAGTATTGCAAAGACAAAAAAACTACTTTAAAACAGGGTGACCTGTAATTAAAGTTAACGAATGAGTAGTTAATTGCATGACGAATATTTTTGTTGTGATTTTTAATAAAGAAAAAACTACAAGTTTCACAAGGTTGGTAAGTTCTCGAGTGCGATATATGAAGCCAGAGTATACTGCAGATATAAGCAGTTGTAGATTATGAGATGCAAACACGACGACGTCTACATCAACACGATAATACAGCAGGAACACAGGAAGAGGGGGTTAATCTAATACCACAACAACAACAATATCAATTACAGCATACGCAAAATAATTTTCCACAGAATCCATTATTTATACCAGCAAACGGTGGTGTAAGTGGGCATTCAACGTCAACACCCTTAATAAATACTGCTGCACCTCAGCAGCAGCAGCAACAACAGCTGGAACAATCTTCTTCAATACATATAGGAGATAGTTTTGGTAGTCATCAACATTATAACCAAGTGTCTATAGACGACACAGACGATAAATATAATAAACCAGGACGGCAGTGGAATTTACGTTCATTATCAACACGCATTCAGGCAACATCTGGACAAGCTTTACGTACATACATCCAACAACCTTTAACTGCAGCCGCCGCTGTTGTTACAGGGACCTATCAAGAGACTAATCCAACTGGTGAAAGCGGTTTTTACGATAGTAACAATTTTACAAGCAAAGCTCATCCAATACAAGAGCTAGACGACGATTTAGAAGAATTGTTTGATAAGGAAAGTGTAGTAGTCATGGCTTGCAGAGATCGTACTGGAGAGTTTAATAATGCGATTCGTTCGCTACAATCTCGTAATATATCAAGAGCGGTTAATATTCGTGATCCTCGAAAGGCTAAACAAGTACAAAGCTATTCGGACTTTATGATGGTGGCCAAAATGATTGGCAAGAATATTGCCAGTACTTATGCCAAGTTGGAAAAGTTAACATTGTGTAAGTTCTAAATTAAAATCAACGAAACAAATAAAATTTAGTCGCATAAGGGCAAAATTTTTGAAATTTTTCTACCTTGAAGATTTGCCCCGCTAAGTTCAAATCTGAACTTTGGAGTACGCGCCTCTTTCCGAGAGAGTTTCAAAGTTGAAATTTTGTGATTTTATCCAAAAGTAGTGTACGGATTGAAACGATTTAAGCACCATCGGAAAGGTATTTCAAATATCTTTCCAACTAGTAATGTAATATATATAATATGTATATATTTGTATCAATTACTAAAAGACTGACAAACTCATATTATCAGAAAACGCGTTTAAAGTTTTAAATTCATATCTGCCTCGCTCGACCCTCTCTATTTAATCACGTTTTTAATTAATAGTTCGAGTTCCCAATTTATCGAGAGACCCGTGAATAGCATAATTTCCCTATAAAGAATATACTCTTTGCACCCACTTTCCAGAAAAAAGAAATTATATTCTCTTCTATCTCGAAAAGTATACAAGATGCTAATATGAAATTTTTACACACTATGAAGCACGATATAACTAATAAATCTGCATCATTAACTGAATGTCATTGACTTTGACAGCCTTTTAGTAAATGATCGATATATAATATATGTACAATATAACATATATAATATAGTATAATATGTATTTTTTATTTGCATTATTTTCATGTTTTTCGTATTTTTCCTTATTTATTTTAAAAATTACCCACATTATAGGTATACAGTGAGCAAAACTACTTGGGATCAGCAATACTTAGAAAAAATCTAAAAACTATAAAATAATTAAATTAATTAAACGTTATTTTTTAATCGATTAATATTTTTTGATATAAGTAAAACAAAAAGTTTTATATCAACATTGGGGGTCTTTTGCATTGCAAAGCAAATGTTTTTTAACTTCCTGGTTAAAAAAATTGATTATGACTATATATGTTTTTTATATGATTATATATGGTCATCCATATTCGATCATACTAGTAAAATGAACATACATCTCCATATATGGACAAATATGGTCATATATGTTCATATAATATTTTATATGGTCATCCATATATGTTCATATTTTATTTTTATGAGAAAGATTGAAAAAATTATAAAAAGAAATAATTATTTAAAAGACGTATTTGCAATAAAATGTTACCTTAACAGGACCACATGTTTTCGACTAGCTAGAGCTACTCGAGTAGTAAAACTCCCCTTTTTGTTCTTTTGAGCTCATGTAAAAGGCAAATATTAAAGATAAGTATAACTTTTGGAAAGGTAAATTTACAAAGAATATTCCTAGCAAAGTTGGCCTATCCCATAATCTTCGTCGGATTGTCACGAAACTTTAAACATAGATTCTGCTAAAGTACCAAGTTTTTAATTTTTTTTAAAAACGGTTTTAAACTTTTAAAAACAGTGTATTTCTGCAATTTTGTATGGAATGGTGTAGTTTGTTCGAAGTTGTTCGCCGACTGAGCAATTTTGATCAGTACACTTTAAAATTTAAAATGAGCTATCTATGAATAGACTATCTATAAAGTGCTAAATTAAAAAAAAAAAAAAAATTGTGAGCAAGATTTTTCAAGTTCAAGATCATTTGTTTTTTGTTAACCAAAAAACCGTGGCAATATTTATTTATTAATTTAAAATGTCTTCATCCGACAATTTAACGCAGACTTTATCTACTGACAGGTCCTTTCGCGTCAACGAAAATCTTCATTTCGCGTCACCAATGTAGAAGGTCAAAAATTATAATTTGGGTAAATCCGCTTCTACATTGGTCTTTCAAAAAAAAAAAATACCTAATAAATGAATTATCATGCACTGCATAACATCCGGAAATTGCTTATAAGGATAAAACTTTGCAATATAGAAAATAGGCCTCACATTATCAGTGCCACTCATACCATTATTCTTACCTTTAGGAACAATTTTAGCAATCTTTCATAACTTTGGAAAAGTCGACGTGGTTTATATTGTATTAACCAAATGTAAAATGTAATTATCAATCATAGGAATTAACAATTTGATAAATTTGAGTGCAAATAACAAAAAAAAAAACACTTAAAATCGCGTAGATCAAGATAAGCCGACTCAAATTAATGATGCAAATAATACCTAGGAATGACTTCCATTAACTACATTAAGCAACAAAAATTTCAAAATTTAGTGCAAATTCTTTAATTTTTTCAAACTATGTTGAACTGCACCTAATTGAATTTTGGTTTACTTTTTAAAGTTTTTTATATTTATATCAAAAATATTAATCGATTGAAAAATAAGTTTTATCATTAAAAATTTATCGAATAATGGTAGATTCACAATACTGGAGAACTCTACGATACAGATTGGATTCAAGAAAAAACGAAAAAGAATTATACAAAAAATATTTAAGTGCAAAAGAGAAAGGAACACAATTTGTCGTTTTGCGAATTGTCATAGTTTTTCTTAAAATTCTAAAACTTTGGTGAGACCAAAGGAATTTCGTCCAATGTATTAAGTGACAAATAATTTATAGACAATATACATATTGAGCTTTCATTTAAGGTATAATATGATCCCGTTACGGGAAGTTATTAAGGGTTAAGTTTAAACTTTTTTTCGATTTTCGAAATTTTAGAATATTTTATATTTCATTTCTATTTTGTTGTCAAACCAAACAATTTTTTTTAAAGTTTTCAACAAAAAATTTATTGTTTTTGCTATAGAAGTAAAATTGTAGTCTATTTTAAGCTGAAAACAAGGTTTTCGAATACTAAAAAACCCGTATTTTAATAAACTGGGTTTCTTTTATATTGAAAACTGGTTTATTCGGGGTATTTATTGTATTTTGTATTGCTGATATTTAATTTTTTTTACAAATTTTAAAATTATCATTTGAAACTAAACAGATTTTATTACGGAAGAGCCGATTAAGATCTTTTATATAAAAAAAAATTGTCTTGTAAAATTTTTCAAGTTTTGTCATCGTAAATTTAACCTTTTGCCGACCGGACTTAAACCGCTGAAGAATGTTTGACGAAACTTTGTGTAGAGATTAGGCCTATGACTAACCAGAGTTAGGCATTTCATATCACAATTGTGCAGATACCACTTCACACATATACTTATGCTCTTTCATTTAGTTGTCGATGAGACTGCGACAAGTGTACATGCGGCGGATGCTTTTATATTTTTTTCAGCAATACTTACCCAACAAACATTTCAAATTAATATGAATTACGAAAAATATTTTATGATTGATAATGCATTTGGTAACATGCAATGCATTTAATTGTATCAAATTTAAAACCTATTTTATTAATAAGAAATTGTCATAACAGTATAAATACAGAGAATTTGTTTGTGTAAATAAATCAGTTTGGAAGTATTAGAAGTTCCGTTTGTATATCAATCTTGTTGTTAATTTCTTTTCCACGTTTTCCCATTCCAAAAACTTCAGCATTCCTTTTTTTAAGTCATACAATATGTCTAGACGATTTCAAATATATATATTTAAGTGAAAAGCGTAACACATTACCTTGACTAATATATCCCTATCTATCTTGGTAAATTTTCCAAAGTTTTTGGCTAAAAAATTTAAAAACTTATTTAAATTTTACAAAACAACTTGGAGAGTGTTATTTTAGCCAAGTTATTGGCAACTATTTTTTGTGTGTAAGGAACTATGTATAATGGTAATTTGAAACGCTCGATTTCGTGTTTGCTGGGTAGTTCGCTCACACACACACAACCTCATTTTACGCTTTGCCTACCTATGGACTAAACATACATTTTGTGTTGCTTTTGGTGTTTTACTGCTCCACCTATGGGATAAAAATAGTACTAACGTTAATAAATTAATAAACTATCGCTCCTGAATGGTTTAAGATTTTATCAAAATTCAAATTAATTTTAAAAATAGAAAAACTGAAAAAACAAAAATGTTAAATTTTGACTTTGGTTTAACCTTGTCGGTCTCTTGGACTATAAGGCTACAAATAATAGGCATCGCGAAAAAGATACATCTATCTAATTTCGATTACAAAGTTATGTTAAAATCGCCCTGAGGGCTTTCCTTAATAGGAAAGGGTAAAAATGGCACATATTTCTACCATTCGTCGTCAAAAGTTTAACAAATTTACTAATAATTGCGTGAGAAGAAATAATAAAACGTCGTCTTCTAAAAAACAAATATTTTAAGTCCGAAAATATTAAAAAAGCAAAAAAAAAAGTTTGAGTTCAAAATCGGAATATAAAAAAACACACAAATAGAAAGAATAAAACAAAAGAAACCCATTGCAAACTATTCCAAAAAAATTTTTTTTTAAATTTTTAGATTAGAAAATATTTGAAAAAGCCCAAAAAAACGGAAACATATTTGGGACATATTATACCTTGTTGGAAAGATATTTGAACTACCTTTCCGATAATGCCTAATTTGTTTACAACTTTGGACCCCTCAACCCCGGATTTGCATATTTGCTTGAAAATATTAGTCGATCGACCAAGTTTCATCAATTTTGAAAACATGCTGCTTAACTTTATTAAAGCCACATCAAAATTTGTTTTGTTTAAATATATATACTTTAAATATTGTAAATAATTAATCCTTTCGTTTAGTGGCTAAAAAGAAAAGTCTCTTCGATTGATCGACCACAGGAAATCCAAGAACTTACTTACATCATTAAAGGTGATTTAAATGCTTTAAATCAACAAATTGCACGTCTTCAAGAAATATCTAAAGATCAACGTCGTACCAATAATGGCAAGCATTTGGTATCACATTCCTCCAATATGGTCTTAGCCCTACAATCGAAATTGGCCAGCATGAGTACGGATTTTAAACAAATTCTCGAGGTACGCACCGAAAATCTTAAACATCAAAAAACCCGGCGTGATCAATTTGCTCAAGGTCAACTTTCGGTTAATTCGGTATCATCGTCAACAGCTAAACAGGGTTCCCTACTGCTGAGTGAAGAAAATCAAGCTGTTAGTATTGATATGTCATCGGCTAGTGGTGATACACAACCTCTACTCGGTAGTGGACCATCGCGAATACAAACACAACAACAGATTGCCTTATATGATGATTCCGATAGTTATGTACAACAACGTGCCGAAACTATGCAAAATATTGAATCGACCATTGTTGAATTGGGCGGTATTTTTCAACAATTGGCACATATGGTTAAAGAACAAGAGGAAATTGTTGAACGTATTGATACAAATATTCAAGATGCTGAATTAAATATTGAGGCAGCTCATGGTGAAATTTTAAAATATTTCCAATCAGTTTCAAAAAATCGTTGGCTTATGATTAAGATTTTTGGGGTTTTAATATTTTTCTTTATATTCTTTATTGTTTTTATGACATAGTAAATTATAAGTTCTCCACTTTTTTTTTGTTTTCGTCTGGCTTTAAACTGATATAACTGATTGAACGATATTTTATGGATCCAACGATTATTAAAAGAGAAACATGGGTCCTACTCTCTTGTTGCCTACAATATTGATAAAAAAAAACACAAATTTTTTATATGTAAATGAGTATAGAATCTAATCTATCGTAATAAATCACATAAGGAAAAGTTTAACGAATTATGTAAATTACATTTTAAAAATTAATATTGTAAATGAAAAATATATACTACCTAAATAAAAACTATTTGTTAATTTTAAAAAATGCTAAACAAATGTGTTTAAATTCTAAACACACACAGTTTTTTTTAGGTTTTACTTTAGCGTTTAGACTTAAAAGTTAATCTAGTAAAAAAGTTGATTAACTTCATACTTTTGCACTGATATATATAACCGATTCGATGCGGTTATCGGTAAAGGTAACGCTATTTCTTTTAATCCGGTAACGGTATTTTAAATGTATCGATATTTTTTTAGCGACGATATTTTAATTATTTCGGTAACGGTATTTTAAGGATAACAGTTTTTCAGTTATTTCGGTAATGATATTAAAAGGATAACGTTATATTGTATACGAACAAGTTTTTAATTTATTTATATTATTTTTTAATTTAATTTATTTATTCATTTCAATAACCTAGCCTGAAGGCCATAATCGGTTACAAATTTCTACTAAATTATACAAAGTAAACAATAAAATTTGATATACATAAATAAAATAATAAGAAAGAGATAATAATTAAAATACAATATTATTAAAAATAAACAAGAAATATAAAAAAAAGGAGTGATAATAGTTTATTTATTTATTAAGTCCCCAATCCTTTTTTTAATTATTTATTGTGCAACGATATAAAACGGGTAGGTTGGAATGTAAATTTTTTTAAAATCGAAACGATATGAAATAAAGCGTGTATGAATGGAATTGGACTGTTTGGTATTTGGAGCGTTTAAAATTAGGAACTGGATTTAATTTAAAGGAGAATGAGTGGAATTGTAAGACTAAACATGGAGAACGATGTGGAACAGAACGGGGAACGAGTGAAATTTAAAATTGTATTGAAATGGGATCTACGTAAGACGTTCAGGTAATATAATGTGTTAAGTGTTCTCTCAACTCGTTCCCCGTTTCAGTCCATGTCGTTTCATGTTGGCCCAATGTTACATTCAATTATAATGTTTAAATTTGTATTTTCACTGGACTGTTACATAGATGGTCCTGTGTTCGATTTTTCTATCCCTCATATATTTGCAGAGTCCACCTTCGGTGCTATGGGAATAGCACTTAACCCCACCAAAGTAAAATAATTAATGAGGGCTATAAACTAAAAGCTTCAATAAGTGCGCCAACTCTCCATCAGGTGGAGAGCAACAACTGTTCTAAGAATTATCATCTCGCACAATTACAGTGTTAACATGTTTGAAGCCCTTCATCTTTCCCCCGTTTCATCTCTCCGCTATCCCCTTTCCAAACAAAGCAACGCATTAATAAATAGGAAGAATTTCCTGAGTGTTTTTTCTCTTAAAAAAAAAAAATAATTAAGGCAACCTCGGGATCTTTCCGGAACAAGTCTATTTGTATTATCCGTTTTGCCCTCTCTCGTTTAGTTTCGGGGAAACCGGTCATTTAAAAAAATGTAATTTTATAAATGACTAGTTTCTCAAAAACTAAGCGAGATATCGCAAAACTGTCAAAATGTTTGTCCTATCTCGTTTAGTTTCGGAGATGCCGGCCATTTAAAAAAGCCACTTTATACAATGGCTAGTATCCAAGAAGAAAGCGAGCAAAACGGACAAAATTTTTGCAAAACTTGATCTGCGTAACACATGCCGATAATACAAATGGGTTCAGTGTTCCGATTCCACTCTTTCCCCGTTCCATTCCATATCGTTAAATTTTGGACCAATGTTACACTCTATTAAAGGAGTGTTTAAATTTGTATTTGCACGTAAGTTTATGGGTAAATAAATAATTAAGACACCCTGTGGCTATTTCATAAAAAATTAATCCCTCGGGATCTTTCTCGGTCCTAGCCTATTTGTATTATCAGGGTGTATTAATACCGCGGAGCCAACATTTTTTCCGTTTTGTTTTTAATTTTATAAAATGGCTAGTGTCTCGAAAACTAAGCGACATATCTCAAAATTGACAAAATGTTTGCAACACTTGACTTGCGTAACACGTTCCGGTAATACAAATGTGTTAAGTGTTCCGATTCCACTCGTAGCAATTTCCATTTTATTTCGTTCTCTTGTGTTTACTACTTTACTTTACTACTCAGACTGAAAATTAATACATATTTTTAGAAATGCCGGACTCATTAATTATTTAAAATAAGCATTAGTCTGAGCGACTGATTTCAGCGATTTTTCACAATTTTTAAATTTTTTTAAAGCCTGGAGCGGTATTCTTAAGTTTAAGTTATACATTCGATGTGCGCTACACACAACGAGTTCACAACTAAAATATTTTTTAGTCTTATTCACTATTTGTTCGTGAGCCTATTCATAAGTCTTTGGAGCATCCACTGTCGAACAGAAATTTTAACAACCCTGTTTTAGTAAGAAAATATATAGTTTTCGAGTTAATACGCATTATAACACATTAAAAAAAGTAAAAATATATAGAATAATTAAAATTAAATGGAAAAGAATAATACATATAACTGAAATCATCGTATTCCCTAATGAAATTTTTTGTGTGTATGCATATTATTAAATATAAATATGCTTATTATTAACAGTAAACGAAGCTATTAATAACAGTAAACATTAACCAGATATGGCAGCTTGCTTAAAACACTGTTGGCAGTTCGGCGGTTTTTACATCAACACTAGCGATTTTTAGATAAAAAAAAAATAAAAACAACACCCCCTGAAGCCTTGCGAAATTAAATTTAATATATTTGCAATGCAATAAGCCACTTAGGCCAAAGCGCATTGTTAATACATTGTACAAATTCATATTATATTTACAAAATTTCTTATATTATATGTAAATAACCGCATACACATAAAAAAATCCCTAAACCAGGATTGTAGAGAAAAAATAAATAAATAAGTATCTAATGTTTCAAATCGTATGCTCTAATTTTTTTTTGAATTAGGCTAAGGCACAAACAATACCATTAAGTTACTATCGATAACAATTTTTAATAATAAAAGCCAGACACAACTATGAATTATTTTGGAAGTAAGCCAAAAACCTAAAAGCACCAGGTGTTGGCATGAAATTCTGCTAATGTATGGTAAGCCTTTATACAGAAGGGTTTATAGAAAAATCGTTGATAATTATCCAGTTATTTTGCTTATCAAGTGTAAAATAAATTACCAGTACCTCAGGAAATTCCACATAACTGCAACGAAATAGCTATGGAAAGTCTTTCGCATCAATTTAATAAACAATTTCATATAGCCTATTAAATTGATGGTTGCGAAAAATTGACATTTGGCTATTTTGCTGATTTTAATGTTTATATTACTTCTTTGAGGCTATAAACTAGCGCGAAATTTGTTCACCATATGAACAAGATGTCTAACTTAAAATAGTCACTTCAAGTAGTCGCAAAATTTTTCAACCAGACGTTTTTTTTTTTTTAATAGTTAACATCATTGCAAATCAGCTGTATTTATTATCTTTTTTTGGGGAGTGATTTGTTTTCATTTTATTTTTTACTAAAACAATTTGGTAAATTGTTAAACAAAATGACTGAGGACATTGAAAAGTACTTTAAAAATTTGTTAAAAAAGTAAGTAAATTATTTTACCAAATTAAAATCTAATTAGATAATTGGCTTTTACTTTGTATTTAGAATAAATGGTTTGTATATCATACAAATTACGGATCGTGATGGTGCACCCGTGATGAGGGTTAGTCAAGATAAGAATGTTGATTTTACCTTAACACCCTCGTTTATATCGACTTTTACCACAGCAAGTGATCAAGCTGGAAAATTGGGATTGGGTCGTAATAAAACAATAATATCCATGTATTCAAATTATCAGGTGAGTATATATAGCAAAATTTTCTACATACTGTGCTTTCTACGTACCCAGTAGGGTGTTCCTATAAATAGCTTTTTTGTGAAATTATTAAAGTATTTACACTTAAACGATTCGTATATACCGGCGAGATAAAGTTGATAAACCGTTTAATGTCTGGTTATGTTTATGACAAAGAACATTAAGGGATGATTAATGCCAATGACACCAACTTGTGTGTAGTTAAGAATTATGTTATCCGAAGAAAACATAAAATTTGTCTTCTCGACTTGTTTAAAGTATATAACAAAGAAGACTTATTTGAACTAATTGATTTTATTAACGAATAAATATTGCTAATCATTTGTGATTAGATAGTAATAAAGTTTTTGAACATGCTTACGATGGGTTTATTGCTGAAGATTTAACTTTTAAACAAAAGAAAATCTTAAAGGATTACATCTAACACATTTTACACTGTCGTTGCTTAAAGCAACACCTACTTTTAAGGCCCGTTAATTATGAACAGGAGGGAGATATAACAACGCAGT
The DNA here is from genome assembly GCA_021234595.1 of Delia radicum. NCBI lineage: Eukaryota > Metazoa > Arthropoda > Insecta > Diptera > Anthomyiidae > Delia > Delia radicum. The sequence continues at coordinate 189,907,033 of CM037855.1, read as the reverse complement.
AAAAAGAAACATGTGAAAATTTGAGGTCTTAACTATACGATTAGTTAAAAACGAAATTTTAAAACTATTGTTCCATAGATGCCATATAATTAATTAAAAAATACAATTTTTGACATTTTTAGCACTTTTTTTGAAAAATTATTAATTTATAGATAGATAACCGGTGTTATATAGGTTATATGCTGATTTGGTTAGAGACGTGTAGGAAAATTTGTTTAGTGTAAGCAATTTTTTGAGCAGTACCTATGAACTTTTCGTGTAAAATTAAAATATCGGATTAAGAACTTTTCAAAAACTACCCTATTTTCCTTTTTAATGTGAAAAATTAGATATTTTCTTCCAACAAATACAAAAATTTTAAAAATTTATTAGCCAGTGTTCGCATATTACAATTTTGAAAAATTGTATAAGAATATTTTTAAAAAATTCTTGTAAATTATGATAATCCGATAGTCAAATTGTTTATTACAGTTTTCGAGATATTTTTCTTAGCAATAACTAAAAATTATAATTAAAAAAAAAATCTTAACCCGTTATACAAAGTTCCAACATTTTAATTTAAATTGTGAACACCACCGCCAGAGTGTGAAATAAGTAGTGTCCGACCGAACAGTTCGGCCAGAAAATGCATTTGGTCTGTATTCGGTATTTTAAAGCATTATGGACAAATTTGGCGGATGGAAAAATGTTTATTGGACTAATTAGATACTATTTTGACTGTCAAATTTGAAGAAAAGTCTGTAGTTAAGCAATGAATTCACTGTTCGGCCTCAGAAAGTTCGGCCAAATCGAAAATAGTTCGGCGGCCGAACTTTTAACTTTATAGCTAAACTTCGGCTTTTCTCTTAAATTTTACCCACAAAATCGTATTAAATCGGCTCAACAAACATGTTTCCAATACCAAAATTTGTCATCATTGCCTCTAGATATGAAAAAACCGACAAAATATAGTTTTTTGGCCGAACTGTTCGGTCGGACACTAATAAATAGTCTATATCAGTTTTAGATTATCGAGAAAAAACATGCATTTCCAAGCCACATTTATTACCATAATTTTTGTCAAATACTGCATTGGTCTCGTTACAAAACACGCCAATTTTGAAAAAGTAAACAACGTAAGCTTACAATAAACTTGATTTTAAAGTTTTTTTTTTTTTATAAAATTACATAGTGTATTTAACTAACGTTAATCACTAGGGCAAGGAATTTCATTAAACTATAAAATGGAAAACAGACGCAAATTAAATAAAGCTAGAAATGAAAAATATACACTAAAAACATGAAAATATGCACTTAAAAGCACACCCAGCCAGAAACTGCCAATGGTCTGAAAAATCAAGCACTGGCAGAGCACTATTTGCCAATTATCCAACAAATAAAGTGCTGGCAAAGCACTGATTTACAACGCTCTGCCAACGTTAGTAAGAAGTGCTTTGCCAGTGCTTAATTAACAAAATTTACAACAGTAAAAATAATAAAAGCCTGGCACAGCTCTGGCTTAGAACGCTCTGCCAACATTCATAAAAAGTGCTTTGCCAGTACTTGATTTACAAAATTTACAACCGTGAAAATAAAAAAGCACTGGCACAGTACTGATTTAGAACGCTTTCGCTACATTGGCAAAAAGTGCATTGCCAGTACTTATTTACAAAATTTACAATCGTTAACTTAATAAAAACAGTGGCACATCCCTTGTTCACAACAAGAGTGGAAAAATTCAAAACTAAATTGCAATTTATGATTTAAAGTTAAGAATATTAAGGTCTCCTATTAGTCAGCACAAAGTATAGTTTTTATACTAAAATTTTACTTAAGAAATTTATTTTCAAATTCTTTCTTTAGTAAAATTGTAGTAAAAAATCGTGCTAACTTATCACAAAATAATTTGATACAAAAAATATTCAGTTATTTTGTAATTAACTTAGCTGAAGCAAGCCTATTGTTATTTCTGTTCAAATTACCAAAATCATTCAATAAGAAATAATACAACTCTTTAGTGAAGTGAATTACTAAGTTGGACTTTATTGGTTGTTTTTGGTTTTGGCTTATTGCCAGTGCTTTGCCAACGTTTTAATAAAGCAACGGCCAAGCCCTGCCCGGTGTTATCATTTTGGGGTTGTCAAAGCACTTATTATATTATTAAAAAAGCACTTTATTGGTTGTTCTACAAATGCTTTGCCAACGTTTTAAAATTATGGTTTTGGTATTGGCAAAGCGCTCATTGCCAGTGCTTTGCCAACGTTTAAAAAGGAAATGCCAAGCCCTGCCCGGTGTTATCATTTTGGGGTTGGCAAAGCACTTAAATCTTGGGCCAATGCTTTGCCGTTCGTATTTTTCTGGCTGGGCACTTTTGCAAAAATCATAGATTAAAGACAAAAAATATATGAAACAAAAATTTATTTTGGCATCTATTTTTTTCGTAGTAACAGAGTTTTACGCTTCCTTTGGCTCAGAATAATTTTAAAATGTAAATCCGAATTTTATTTGTTTAGACAATTAAAACAGAAGTAATTAAAATAATAGGAAAATATGCACTAAAAATAACAAATATGAATTGAAAGCACAACATATGCAAAAATATGCACTTTTTAAAAAATATGGAAAAAATATGCACTTTTCGCAAAATATGCACTTTTTGCAAAATATGCAGTTTTTGCAAAATATGCACTATTACTAAATATACAACAACAAATTAATAATATTTTGTTCTAAATTCGATGATTCGGATTAATATTTAGTCTATATCAGTTTTAGTTTGTCCAGAAGAAGGCACACATGTTATTCCTTGCCCTATTAACCACTAAGCTGTGGTTATTTTGTGATAAAATTAACAGGCCTTTATTTCTTTCTTTCTTCTGTTCCATTTTCAGGTTGTCCAAATTAATAAGCTACCATTGATATTAACTTTTGTCGGTTCGGAAAATTGTAATACAGGTCATATATTAGCTTTAGAACATCAATTGGATGCATATTTAGAAGATATGAGACTTGCCGTTAGTGAAGCTTAATATAAATATCTTCCATCCTTTTATTTTTTATAAATTTCTTCTCTCAATAAATTTAAGAAATAACAACACGAAAACATTTTCCAAAATTTTTTTTTGTAATTTATATGTATATAACTCTAAGAATATAGATGTTGAATAAGATGTAAAATTATATATAAATAAAAAATAGTTTTTATTAAGAAAAAATTTAACACAAAATGTGAACTTATTTTTGTTTTATTAAAACTTTACAAGTATATCAAAAATCAGGAATGATTACAAAGTAAATAATATTGAAACTACTTTAGAAAATAAAATACGTACACAATTGAAGTGAAAAAAAATAATTGAATAACAAAATTACAGTTTCCAAATACAAATGCTGTAAAAATTACCAATACGTATGTTTGTTTATTTGATAAACTTTAAGATTTTTAGAGAAATTCCTCTGCTTTCAATATAATAGTAGCAAACTGCATTTTGTTTTCTAAGTTACTAATCGAGCATTCCCTTTTACATTCATCTTTGAGACGTTGTTCGGCCGCTTTAAAAGCTTCTTCATCACAGGCTGCTGGAGTCTCAAAATCAAAATAATATTCGCAAACGGTTTGGTTCACTTACGCCTGTAATTTTCGATTCTAAAGCACATTTAAGTTGTACAACAACCGAACGTTGTGGTCCATTCCAACATGATGCACCATGTGCATACTTTTGTTTAGCATATTTATTATCACCATCTGGCAACCATTGATCCCATCGTCCAAGTGTTGTTTCAGAGCCACCACTACGTGCTTGTTGCGACGTCCTTTCGAAGGGACACAAAGTATAAACATATTCACGATCTTCATATTTATAACATTCACCCTCAAGGGTGGCATATTCATCTTGAGGACCATAATCTTTTTCATTTTGATCATCAAGTTCTTTGATTTCATGATCAATTTCACGTATTGTACGTTCAACATCGGAGAAAGCATTACGTGCTTCATTGGCCATATCAATAAAACGTTGAGTTTCAGGATCATATTCTGGGGCTGGAGTATTATTGGCATCTTGTACAGATCCTGTACCAATATCGGCATCTTCATCTTCGTAAGCTTCCTCATCCTCTCCTTCTTCGTCTTCTCCATCTGGATGATGGCCATGTTGTACTTGATTATGGTCTAGAAATATAAATTTAACAATATATTAACGGTTAAACACAAGCCCGCCTCCAGTCGGGGTACATTTAGCATAAATGCATCAAATTAGCGTTAGGAAATTAAACTTTATCTATAATAACCAAATTTACAAAAATCTTCCTGTGTGGTGCACGGCTTGGAAACGAGAGAGTTAAAATTCTGCTTTTGTTAAATTTTATTAAATTTGTTTTGAAACGAATCAACATTTTTAGAAATATTAAAAACATATATTTAGTTAGGATGACTAAATATTTCAAAAATTTGAAATTTAACAGAAATTTTTGGCAAGAGGAAATATTTATGCATAGCCACTCATTTCCATATTAATAAAAACAAACATTTTAAACGTTTTGTACGTTTTAAATACTTGTATTTAGGGGAATTTGTTTGTACCATGAAACGATTGATATATTAATAGCTCTATCTCTGCAGAAAATACATGTAAAAGTCCTGTTTAAAGTGATATATAAAAGTAAAAGTCCAGAAGTAAAAAAAATTAAAAAGCTGCAAAATAATCGCAATTTTTTTCATTTATGAAATTTTGTTCCAAGGTACACTTTACGTGGTATTTTTGCAATAAATAAATTAGTTAATAACGTTTTATTTTGAATTAGTTCAATTCTTCCAATTTTGTTTTTTACTTACCATCAAGTAAATAACACAATGCGGGGTAAAGCGTCTCTGAAGATTTTCAGTGACGCGAAATGAAACATGTAAGGAAGGACCTGTCAGTAGATAAAGTCTCCTTTAAATTAGCGGATGAAGACATTTTTAATTAATAAATATGACATTGCACGGTTTTTTTGTTTAATAAAAAAAAAAAACAAATGATAAAAGACCGAAAAATATTTAAAGGTAAAATATTTACATAGAATAGGTCTGTCTGCGTACACATATTTTGCATCATTTTGTGCAAAATCTTGCAAAATGTTGTCTGCGTACTCCAAATCTCTTGCAGCGAGAGAGCCAAAAAGAGATTTTTTTGACAGTTGGAAGTTAGAGAACTTGCAAAATGTTGCTGGAGAAATTTCTTCTTGCAAGATTTTGCAACTAGTTTGAACAGCTGTTTTTATATACTGTTTGAATGAAATAATTTTTGTGAAATGAAAATGCACTTCCTTCCGTGTCTCGGCATGCTGCTGGACTGTTGAGTCTAGCCATGTGCAAACCGTTCGGATTCCTTTGGAGACATCGTTTACTCCTCCATTGCAAAGGCAATGGTTGTTTTGTGCGCGTGTTGGTCTGATGGAGTTCGTTCTTTTTATGGCGAATTGGTGCCTCATCTCGCTGAGCCTCCATTGCGAGGGCAATGGTTGTGTATGTGTTGCTGATGTTCCTGTTCGTCTGATTTTGATCATCTTATAAATATCATGCGTTTCGGGTTAAGCTTACTATAACTTGGCAATTTGTGTATTGATTATACCGCCATTAACATTTAATAACTCAAAAAAAAAAAGAAATGAAAATATGGTATCAATCTCTTCTTTAAAAGATTCTCTATCAGATTAATGCATCAATCATAATTGTGGGTTGGATTTAAGGGGTTAATTTTTTATTTCAAAATTGGCCTATTTTGCGAAAGTAACAATGTGTGGGATGTACATATATAAGGAAGTAGGAGGAGCTTATCCAAGATTTTTGTATCAATCTCTTATTAAGGGGTTAATTTTTAATATCAAAATAGTCCTTTTTTGCCGTATTTTGTGAAAGTAACTATGTGTGGGATGGGCATATCTAAGGAAGTAGAAGGAGCTTATCCACGATATGGTATCAATCTCTTCTTTGGAAGATTCTCTAGTAGATTAATGCATCAATCATAATTGTGGGTGGGATTTATGGGGTTAATTTTTAATGGATGGACACATCTAAGGAAGTAGGAGGAGCTTATCCAAGATTTTGGTATCAATCTCTTCTTTGGAAGATTCTCTACCAGATTAATACCACATATGCTAAATACTTTTGCTTTGTTGTTTCAATTGTTTACACACCGATCAGCTGTTTTCTTGCAAGATTTCACTGGATACTGTCTGCGTACTTTTTGAGATATTTTCAGCCGACAGAGTAAAATTGGTCTTACTCTCCCAAAAAAATTTACTGAGTATTTGCTACTGGAAAAGTACCCAGACAGACCTAATAATAAAGATCTAACTTTCATTTTAATAATTACCTTCTTCTGCCTTTTGATCACCTCTTTGTTCCAGATCCTCTTCATTTAATAATTCAGCAACTTCTTCATTTTCACCCTCGGCACCCTCTGGTGGTGTAAATAGACCTTGGGTAATCATTTGCATAGGTTTTATGCGTGGCCAAGATAAACTGATAAAAGAATCCAAATCAATACGATCACGTTCATCTAAAAAGAATTTAGCTTCCTCTACGGTTACGACACCATTACGATCACGATCTAATTGCAAGTCAAGTTGTAGTTCAACATAATCAACGAAACCATCTTTGTTCGAATCGTAGCGCATAAAACTGGCAGTAGCTTCAACACGCAACGAATCATCTACAGAAGCTTCTAAAGCTTCTTTTTGTTGTTCTTTAAAGTATTCTATAGCTTCAGATTCTGCAGCTTCTGCTTGATTTTTGATTTGTTCCTTTTCTGCCTTTAAAGATTCCTGCTCTTGACGACGTGCTTCCAGTTCAGTACGACGTTTTTCACGTTCCGCTTTAAGTTGTTTACCACGTGCTACCATTTCAGAACGTTTAGCTGAACCTTTTTTGTGCACTTCAGCCTGTGTTCGTAGTTGTTCTTGTTCAACTCGACCCAATTCTATACAAGAATTGGAGCACATACTCTCTGCCAAATATTCATCACTACCATCACAACAATCACATATACCATCGTTTACGCGCGAACTAGGAACATCCTGAGGACGATGTCCGCGATTAGCACAATGGAATGTACCGTGTGTACAGGCTGATGTGCCAGGTTCATCACTACCATCAGCACAATCACAATAATCATCATTAATTTGTAAAAATTTCAATGCCCCGACTACCATCTAAACAAATCCATGTATCATCCGAACGTGGTTTATACAAAGTTGCTTTCGATAAGGCTACACCACGGGACGTGGTACGTCAGCTAATGTAATTGTCCAGAGACATGTTGTGATAGTGAACAATAAAATGTACACGAATTGTGTTAATTTTTTACAAGGTAACATTTTTGTTGCCTTTGTGTTTACTAAAGGTGGGTACTAATACAATGCAGTTAACGCACTTACGTGGTTTTTAATAATTGTTTTACTTGAGGGCCCTTTGCTGAATTTTGAATGGATTTTTTTTACAAAGAGATAAAGAAAATTTATCTTGATGACAATGAAAACCGGCGTTTGCCAAAAAGAAATGGACGTAATGAGTATGTTTAGTGTATGTTTAATTATAATGTATTCAATATGTTCAGTTGATTGTAAACACAATAATGGCGAAAAACTACAGTCCTTTATTAACTCATTAATAGCACGTCATAATTCCGCTGGACATTTTTCAACCAAACTTAATAGATTTTTAAATCCATTTTTCATTATTTGGTGTCTTGAACTGTCATCGAATTTTACATTCAGCAAATAATTCTTTGATAATTTGTTCTAGGTGGGGTGAACGTGATGACAATTTTGTAGGAGTAAGTAGCAAATGAATTCATTGTAATTTCATGTTTTTCACAATTTAATTTTTTTTTTTTAATTCAATTTAATTATTTGCAAGGCAGATAGCCACTTATGCCAAAGTGCATTTTTAATTCATTCAACAAATTCATATAAATATTTACAAAATTTCTTATATAGAAAAAAAATAAAAATAAACTTTTAATAATAAGAGTCAAACACAACGAAACAACTATGAATTATATTGGAAGTAAGCTAAAAGCTTGTGCCTAAAAGTATTGACGTAAAATTTTGTAAATGGTATGGTAAGTAGTGCCAATCCCTACAAGTTCTAATAATGAAGGATTGATTAAAGATCCTACATGAATAAGGGGTTTTACTATACGTTGGGTTGTAGTATATCTAGTGATTTTTTTTTGCATCTATTTTTTGTTTAGTGACATTTTTTGGTAGGTTTTTTTTGTTTAGTGACATCACTATCAACAAAATAAAAAACCAAGGAAAATGTTGGAAAAAGTTAAATAATTTACATTATTATTACATTTATAATAACCCAGCAAACAATCCGGTCCGTTTATGTGCCGTTTTCGGTACAGCATATACGGATCCGAAGTCCGTTTCCGTACCGTTTTCCGGATCAGTATACGGACCGGAAAACGGAATAAAAGGAACATCGAATACGGATTCGAAACAGTATAAAGCACGCTAAAGCGGACCGTTTTCGTACCGTCATGCTGTATATAAAACGGAGTGTACGAATTGAGTGAAACGGAGTGGACTCCGTTTTTAATATACCGTATACGGTCCGAATATGGTCCGTATTCGTACCGTTTTTTTTTAAATGGGCCATTTTTATTTATTTATTTTATCTAAATGATTTCTTGTTCTTTTAATTTTAAATAAAGTTAGGTTTTATTTTTAAATTTTTTCATTTATAAAGATTATTAACAAAAATGGATTAACAATTACATTATTAAAAAACAATATGAAACCACATAAAAATTCAATAAAAATCAATAAAAGGATGTGGTTTTAACATTTTGATTTTTTTTTTTTTCATTTTATCTGGTGTTGTTTAACATCTTCATCATTAAATTTTCATGAGATCTGCATCTCTATATTTAATTGCAAAAACATCTGAAATACAAGTATATGTTAAAAAAGTGGTACATTTAAAAATAACCAAAAAAAAATACCACTAAAAATCTTAAATACGTATTCAGCCATTTTTTATTTTATGCATCCGTTCTCGAGTTATAGAGTGCCAATCAAAATGTACGCTTCTTTTTATATATATGGATATAGATGAAAATGACTAATGTTCAGAAAAATCACCACATCTGGACCAAACGAAAATATTTTTAAAGAATTTTTTTTTAAACCATCCTCATTGCATGTTCTACAAAACGTATTCAGCCATTTTTTATTTTCTGCACCCGTTCTCGAGTTATGGAGTGACAATCAAATGTACACTTCTTTTTATATATATATAGATTTCATTAATATTTAATTTTATTAATAAATAAAACTGATTGATTTTTTTTTAAACAAAACACACTCCGGTAATACCGGAAGAAAAACGAAACCGGTTTGTAACGGAGTTTAACTGATGAAAATCGGTGTAGTCCGGTTAATTTTCGAAAATTTGAGTAATCCAATTTTACTGTACGTTAATGGTCCGTTTTCGTACAAGCTTCGACGGATACGTCAATTCCGGTCCGTTTTCGTACCGTCAATGCCGGCTTCATGAATCCGTTTGTAACGGACAGTCCGTAAAGTTGTTTCTTGGGAATATACTTTTTATTTTTCAAAAAAAAAAAAAAAAATGTAAAAAACATGAAATTGCAATGAATTCATTTGCGACTTACTACTACACGCAGAAAAAAAAACTATATAAGTTTCAAGTTAGTTTTCAATTAAAAATATAAAATATTAGTCTTTTTAATATTTTTAAATAATTTTTGAAAAAGCTCCATCAAAAATAGATTTTTTCAAATAATTATTTGGCAACTCTGGATAGTATAGTTTTGGGCGAAATCTAACTTTTTGTCCAAAAAAATACACTGTACTTTCTTCCTGTTTCATAAAATAAGAGTTTTTTTTGCAGAAAATTGTGTAAACATTATTTACCTCTTTGTATGATAAAAATAAATTTATATAAATTTGAAAAGCTAAAAATAAACAAATTAAAATACGTATTTACTGAAAGAAGTTTTAGTTACAAGCTTAATAAGGCAATTTTTGTCTGTTTTCGACCAAGAAAAACAATGAAAAATCATCGAATGTAGGCGGCAAGGACCGCTTACAAAAAATTGAATATTTTGCATTAAACTGATCAAAAATAACATTGTATATTTCATAATGTAGTAAATGTTGTGCTCCTGCATTGAAATAAATTTTGTTTTTTGTTTTTGTATATGTAAATGTCTTCTATTAATTTATTTTTGTACATTAATAGCAACATCGGTGAACTTCGAGAAGTAGCGTCAAGAAGACAAAGATGGAAGTTATTTATGGACAGCCTATGCCCAGTATAGAGGCAGTTCTTTCAACATCAAGAACAAGGCTTATTATTATTTATTAATAGGTTTGTAGTTGGAAATAAATGTATATAAACTGTAATGTAATCGTTTGTTTTATTATATTTTTAAATTAAATGTTTAAACCTCATTGCCTGGTATGTTCGATAATTTATGTTTACATAGTTTTAAATTATAAGCACTGTTTTTTGTGTGTTAACATCGTATTTTTGTTATTATAACACTGTTTTGTATGTGTTAACATTGCTTTTATTGGAACGACGTTTACGTAAATTGGACCAAAAATCAGAAAAAAAACACGCCGTTCACGGTGATTATTTACTGTTAGGCAGGCCCGTTGTCGTTCTGTGTGAACAACAAATTGAAATGTGCTGAACATTTTAATGTATAATGTAAATGCAGATATAGGGATGATTACTTTAAAGATGAAATTTTTTTTGATGAGAGGAAGACCGCAGCTATTGAGGAATTATTTTCATAGAATTTCTTTGCCGGAAGAATAATCATGTAATACATTCTTCAAAACTACTTGCATTTAATTGTCAAATCAAGAATTTATATTTTTTAAAAACTACTAGTTTTTGTCTGTAGGGTAAATGAGGTATAACATTTATGTTAAATAACGCAATCATCTTGCAGATAACTAAAACCATTGTATAATATAGTAACATTACACTTTTTCTGATATTTGAAAAAATAAAGTAGTATTTTTAGTTTTACGGGCACGTATGGCACTTAATAATACTACACTTACATGAAATAGAAACACGCTCTCAATTTTTTAGTGCCTAAAACTTTATTCACGTAAATGAAACTTAAGGATGTTACTCATTTTCCATCCCTGATGTCAATATTGTTAAAGAAAAAGTCTGGCCACTATTTTTATCTAACAACTCTGTTTAATGAACTCATACAATAAGAAATTCCTCAACTGTCATGACGAAGGGAGACACCTCGAAGCAAAAATAAGTAAAATTGTTGAAAATTTTAGACTTTTCTTCATAAAAATAGTGTTTTTTTAAAAAATAAGGCAATAAATTAATAAATACAATTTTTATTTACAGATTAAAGTGTAAACATACTCATTTACTACATCGTATACACCCGCCTTTTATAAAGTAGCACACAAAATACCACAAACAAACAATGGTTTTCAATTTTACGGCATTTACCTATATAATTGCCCTGATTGGAGATGCTTTTTTTGATATTCTTTGCAATATTTCATGTTATTGCATTTGATGAATTGAAAACAGATTATAAAAATCCAATAGATCAATGTAATAGTTTAAATCCGGTGAGTTGCATCACACGCCTTAAGGATAGTCTGAGATATTGCTACAATTGCTAATGACTTGCATTAAATTTTTTTTATTACAGCTGGTGTTGCCGGAATATTTACTGCATATTTTCTTGAATTTATTATTTTTAATGTGCGGAGAATGGTTTTCATTGTGTATCAATATACCATTGATTGCTTATCATATATGGCGGTAAGAGTTTTTATTTCGAAGATGTGAAAGACTTCCTCTAATTTATCTCCTTTTAGTTATAAAAATCGTCCTGTTATGTCTGGTCCTGGTTTATATGACCCCACAACTGTATTGTCTTCGGATAATTTAACCAAAAATATGCGTGAGGGTTGGATTAAATTGGCCATATATTTAATTTCATTCTTCTACTACATTTACGGGTAAGAATTTTGAGTGTTAACACACAAAGCCCTTTTTATATGAATTGTCATTAATTGCCCAATTTGTTTATCTTTCTAATTATAGCATGGTCTATTCTCTTATCTCAACGTAGATGTTTAAAAAAAAAGTTTATTTAAATGCTAGTCGTGCAACTAGAACAACTACAAACAAAATCAAAAATTTCTTTATTGTGTAGTCTGTTTTTCACAACAAACACACCTGTTTTTTTTTTTAATTTAATTTTTTCCTTTATTTCCCCCTTTTTTTAAAATAAAAATATAGCGAAAATTTAAAATCAGGTTTTTCTTATTAATAATAACAATGTCTAATATAATAAAGATTTTATGTATAATAAACCCTTCAAAAGCCATTTTGTGTATTTATTTAACAAAGTCATAATATTAGTTAATGGTTTTTAGATAAAATTAAAACACGAACGTTAATTATCTAAGAAAATTTAATACAGTGATGCCAGATGTATTTGTTTTGGTGTGGGGGGTAGACTTGTATATTGTGTAGTTGGTTATACGTAATCCTAATTTCATTCCCCATTTACGAGTAAGGATTTTGAGTGTTTACATCCAAGCCCTTTTTATATGAATTTGGCATTGCCTAATTTGTTTATATTTCTAATTATAGCATTCTCTAATCTGAATGTAGCTGCTAAAAAGTTTATTTAAATGCTAGTCGTGCAACTGGAACAACTACAACTAAATTTTATGACATATTCACTTTCACCCGTTGTTCCAGCGAATTGTGTAGCGAAAGCGGAATTTCAGACTATTAAAAAAACTATGTTTTTCGTAACACAAGTGATCTTTTTTGGTTAACAAAAACAAATACTGGAGTTCCGGAATTATAAAAAATACCGGTATTTTAGGATCTGTAAACTAGTAGTAGAAATTTGTAACCGATTATGGCCCATTAGGCTAGGTTATTGTTATAAATAAAGGAATTTAATCTCGAATCCCGGGATTTTTAAATATCAATCCTGATTGACTTTTCTACTAAGGACTTCATTTTTTTTGTTTAATTCCCTGAATTTAAGTGTGCACTTCATGGAAACACAAATTAAAATTGAAAACAAAAAAATCGACAACCTAAAAAGTCGCTAAAATTTAAATAATAATAATAGTTGAAACAAATCGGCAAAAATTTAAAAAAAATAAGGCAAAAAACAAAACATCGATAGAATTGAAAAAATTGCCCAAATAAAAAAAATGTCAAAAAATAAAAAAATCCACAAAAAAATAAAAACTCGCTAAATGTTGATGTGCGATTGCGATCATTATTTGCACATGCGCATCTTGTTGTGCAAAGTGCAAAATGACAACACGCATTTTTAAATTTTTATATATTTGCTATATTTTTGGTTATTAGACATACTAATTGCTTATGAAATTATCTTAATGGAATGAATTCCTAAGAAATTCATTCCCTAGGGAATGACTTCCCTGACCAAAGGTAGAATTAACAGGATTTAAATGAATTACCTACTGAATAAATTTCACTAAGGGATTTAAAAAACGGAATGAATTGCTTCAAGACAAATCAAATGAAAAAATACAATTCATTCCTTAAATTTGTTCACGAAATTCATTCCTAAAATTTAAATTTATTAAAAAAAAAAAAAATGGAAATAAGGGAATGAATGAATCAAAGCTCCGATTTCATTCTAAAAAAATTACAAAATCATTCACCTTCACTAAAACATTTATTGCTTAAACCACATCTTTTGAGACGAAAAATTATAAGAAAACTGCCCTAATTATGAAATGCTTTGGAGTATTCTGTAAAAACCCTCTATACAAATAGAATTTTTCAAAATTTACAAAAACTATAAATTTTTTGACAAATCTAGTACACATTTTTCTAAAATACATCTGCATTTTTTCTAAAATAAACCTGGGAAAATTAAATTTTTCAAACGGAATGTTTTTATACGCACAGAAGAAATCTTAAAAATAAATATCGATCTTATATTCAATACCCTCCATGAACCAATTTCTTGAAAATCAATTTTTGATGGAATACTACCCAGCAAAATTTTTTAGAACAGATTACATGGAACCGGTTCTATAACAGGTTCCTGGGAGTCAAAAGGTAAGGTGTCACTGTCCCAGAACCAGTTCTATAACTGGTTCTAGAACCGGTTCCAAAGCAACCATTTCTAGTTTGGAGGTAAAGAACCTGTTGCAAATAGGACAAACTCCATATAAAAAAAAAACAGTTACAGAACAGAAATTAGAACAAGTTACAATACAGTATAAGCTCTTCTGCAAAGAGTTATTTGGATTTTACTATTTTACTAGGTATTCACTGATGTTAGCTTTTTCTCTGAAGAAAATTTCAGACAGCAAAAATCAGTTTTAGTACTTTTTTTAATATTTATTATTTTTCTATCAACCAGATTAAGGTTAAAAACTTGTTAAAAATGTATTATTACTACATATATTAAACGAAGCTGTTTTCTCCTCAATATACAGGGTGGACCAAATTTGACTAACTGATTTGAAATGCTTATTACTTTTCTATTGTTACAGTTTTATTTTTATTTTATTTTAAATAAAAGTACAGTGGAGCACGGTAATAACGAACTCGTAGGAACCACACCATTTTGTTCGTTATTATCTATTGAAGTTAATGATTATTTGTGTTAAGTCAATTTACCACTTGTTATGATTTTGTACTGTGTTGAAAACTATATGAAATCTAGTTTTATTTTGTATTTTGTTTTTCAATACTGTCTTGTAATATTTAATATTCGAAAATAAACTTTTACAATAAAATTATCGAAGTTCGCTATACGCGTTGGAAACATTTAAAAAAATAATAAAAATTTGCCTTAAAATTTCTTCTTTTTTTAATTTTTGTTTGTAATATTTAAATAATTCATCCATTAAATTGCGTTTCATACAGTTTTTAATTATTTTTAGTGAAGTTTTAAATAAAAGGCTTAAGTTTTCAAAATTTGCAAAATTCGGTGTTTTAAATATTGCTTTCAATTGCTGAACTTTTATATAAGAATTTTAAAAATTTACTAAAAATTAAAAATGTCGACTTTAAAAACTAAACACATCTCCTTGCTTAAGAGCATTTTTAGTTTTTTTTCGAAATAGGCGTCTTTGTAAATTCTAAAATTTTGCCACCGTATATTTAAAAAAAATTTCGAATATCGCGAAAAAAAATAATAAATACATCGTTTTGCGATTTATTGAGTGCAATAAATCGAACTTATTTAAGTTTACAAGATAGCGATAATTTAGAAGCAGTAAAATTATATTTGACTACCATAGATGATCCATAGGCCAATTACCAAGGACTGTTATTTGTGACGTGCAGAAATATGCTCATGGTCAGCTTTAAATGTTCAGTACACAACTTGATTCACTTAATCTCACGATATGCCTTTAACGTTATTTAAACAATTATATATTTGCCTTTAAATTATATTACAATTAATGTTCTTGCAATTACAGAGTAAAATATTTGAAATCTGCATATTTTTCAAAAAATTATTTTAAAATAAACGTGTCATTTATGTCGAATTTTTGTCTTAGTACCTTTTGTAAATATTATTGTTTTCAATTTTGTGAAAATGGACTAGCGCAACCGAAAAAAATATTTATGTAGCAAACTTTTCATAAACAGTCGTAAATTTAAAAAATAAAAGTACTGGCAAATCACATTCTATAAATGCTTGCAGAGCACATTCAAACGATGTCTCCCCAGCACTATTTTTCTATATACGGTCGAAAATTTTGTAAAACAAGTACGGGTAAAGACCTTTCTAAAAATTTTGGCAAATCACTTTTAGCCGATGTTTTGCCAGCGGTAGTCTTTCATAAGCAGATGTAAATTTTGTAAAACAAGTACTGACAAAGTCCTTTTTGAAAACGTCGTCAAATCACTCTTAACTGATGTTTCGCCAGTGGTTGTTTTTTATAAACTGTTGTAAATTTTGTAAAATAGTCAAAGCACATTTTCCAAACGTTGGTAAAGCGTTCGAAATAAGTGCTTTGGTGTTACTGTTAACCAACGCTCTGCCAATTTTTCCGCTGATTTTTGTTGTTCGCCACATATGTATCAAAAATTATTTTAATTTAAGAAAACTACCAAAATTTACAGAAAAAGACAAAATCACAAATTTTTTTTAGTGCAAAATGCTTTAGTTTTAAACTGGGGTTTTCGATATTTTTTTAGTTTCTCCAATAGTTAACACAAAATAATTTTTTTTGACGGCAGAACAGTCACCTGTTTTTTTTTTGCTGATAAATTTATCACGCGTGTTTACCACAGTTTTTTGTGTGTTATTTCGCCACAGCGTGGAAAATTTTAGTGCAATACATTTTGTTGTTGGTTCTGGTAAATTCTGATAAATTTATCAAATGTACACCATAAACCAGATCTACAATGGTTATTTACTACCAAGAATGAATACCGCTATTTGTCTTTAAATTGAAACTACTTTAAAGTTTTAGCAAAAATAAAATGTTAAAAATATATTAATACAGTAGTCGCTCGGTTATATGAATATCCAGTTATGAAAACTTCCACAATAGTGAACAAAAAAAATTTAAACACAGGAGGTTCTAAAGAGTGAACACAGCCTTATCTCTATTATGTGAATAGCTTTCAACCGTTGATTTTTTTTAAATGTTTGTCTTATTAGAAGTATGTTTTTCCCCGAAATAAGTGAAGAACCTGCAACCATTGATTTTTTTTAATGTTTTAATGTTTTGAGTGTTGAGTTTTGAGTTATTGTCTTTTGTCTTTTGGGGGCAAGGCTTCCCTTGAAGCAAAAAAAGTACAAAAAAATATAACCGACTACTTTCATGTACATTAATTATTAAAAAACTTATTAAAAATAAAAAAATAATGTAATAAAAATCATTTAAATTACTTATTTTATATTCTCTCGATTATGTGAACTTCTCCATTTAGTGAACAGGCTCTGTTTGAATTAGTTCATATAACCGAGCGACTACTGTACTTTTAAAATTTAGTGTGAATTTTTGAATCATTTATGCCAAACGGAATGTTGTTATTGACTCATTCCATATAAAACCATAAAAAATATCCAATTTTCGACTTCTACCACCTTCACTTTTAACCAAACTTGGTACGCATGATAAGTATCATAATATGGAATCGTACAAGTTTTGGGTCGTTAGTTCTAACGGTTGTGAAAGTATCGCGTTTTAAAATATGAAAAAAAAACCAAAATTTAACAAAAGTAGTCGCACATAATCGTACATATCTTTTTAATGGTTAAAGGTACGCGATTCATTGATACCACTGTTGTCTTGCTTTATATAAAATAATTTTTAGAGTTAAAATGGGTTTTTTTTAAAAAGCTGTATTTAAAAAACCGGGGTTTTTTTTAATTTTCAAATCCATATGTGGAGCTCTGACGGGATACAAAGTTATGGATAAATATCTGACGGGATACAAAGATATAAATAATATAGTAAAAAAAGATTTAAATTAAAAGAATATTTTATTGAAAAAAATTAAAAATAGTTGCACATGATTTCCCATTTTTTTTTTAACGGTTTAAAACTACGAGAGACCTCATTTTAAAACTACTGAAATCGTGGTTTTTCTGTTACAAACGCATAATTCACTTCTTAACGGAAAATTAATTTTTGTTAATCCGTGTTTCAAAGCGCTGTATATAAAAAACCTGGTTTTCTAAAATTTAAAAAAAAAATTTATGTTAATTATAAATTATTATTTTATAACGTTACCAAATCCCTATGTGGTACTCTTGCATGTTTCTGGTTTATAGGTTTTTTGTTAATTTTTTTCACATTTTTAATTTAATTTATTTCAAAAAACCAACCGAGCCCTTCGGGTCATATATAGTTGGTAGACAAACATTAACAATCAACTTCATTATGTCACTTAAAACTATAAAACCTAAAATATCCTATTTTCTAACAATATAAAACAGTTTGTATATAGCAAGTTTAATTTACAAAAATTTAAGAAAAAAGTTTAAAAGAATTATTAAAGAATAAAGAAAATGGCATAAACTCACATGACAAAAAGTAGAGAATTTTGAAAATTTTTGCACATCAAATATCATTTACAGAAGCATATTCTACAAGTTTACACTTGAATGTTTTTAAAGATAGACCAAAATATCTAAGTGGTAAGGGTAAATAGTTCCAACACTTAGCTACACGAACATGAAATGATTGTTCATGAATAATATAATTTCTAATGGGATATAAAAGTTGAGGGTTTCTTTCAGTGTTCAAGAGTATAAAATGTCTATGTACATATTCAGGGCAATTAGAGAGCATGACTTTATGATAGAATAATAGCAATCGAGTTCGAACAAAATTATTAAAATTGCATCCCAAAAAATCAGAAATATGCCTCGAAACATGATCATATGGCTTCAATTTGTAAACAGAACGTGTTAATTTATTAAACAGTAAATTACATTTATTGAAGTCGTCGACACTACACCCAGGAAAAACTTCAATACAGTATAATAAGTTGGACAGTAATAATGAATGTGCTATGCGTTTTCTAATAGAAAGTGGCAAATAAAGATTTAGGGAATATAATCTACGCAGGGTAAAATTTATTTTGGTACTTAACCAGGTTATATGTCGACCGAATTCTAGATTGTTATCTATTAAACACCTAGACATCTCATAACTTCAACTTCATAACTCAGGATACCGTAACAGCTCCATTGAGGGATTTGGACACGACATAGAGAAGTAATTTATAATTAAGTTTGATATAATTTTTATTAAAAATAAAAATTATGTTTTTTTCGACCTTTAATTGTGCAATGAAAATGAAAAATTATTCAAGTTCAAGGCCATACTCTATATTTCTTTATTAGTATATTGTCCTAACAAATAATCTATAGAGTTTTTTGTTTTCAAATTTATTATTTGACCCTTTCAGGAATGTGTTGATAGATCTATTTCGGGAATTTTCTAGGTTCCCATCATCAGAACACGTTTTGAAAGCGATTGTTACTGCTTTTTTGAATAATAATTTTTCATTTTCAATTTATAATTAACATATATTTATTAAAAAATTTAAAAAAAAAAAACTGTGTTTTGAAATACAGCTTTTTGAACCGCGGATTTTGCAAAAAAATGCATTTTAGGGTAGAAAAATGCATAATTTGTGCATATCAGTAAAGCCACAATTTAAGTATCAATGACTCTCTTTGGTTATGCCGTTAAAAAGACTACTTCTTTTAAAATTTTCGAATATTTTTAAAATTTTGATACTCGATATTTCAAGAACCGCTAGGATTAGCTGTTCTACATTTGGACGAGGGCATAATTATACTATGTACATCTACTATACCAAGTTTGGTTGAGATCAGAAAGGGTGGAGGAAATCGAGTGGTTGATTTTATGTTTTCAGTCTATTCTCTTTTGTATCCTTAGTAAATATTATTGTACTGAAAGTTATCAAAAAAGTTGTTATGGCTACGAAACGGTTTCTCGAATAACTCAAAAACCATCCTTTTTTTAAAACACAGTTTAAAAAAAGGAAAAATATAAAAACCGGTTAATTGAATAATTTGGAAAACAGGTTTGGAAACTCTAATCAGGATTTTTTTTTCAAATTTTAAGGAAATAAAAACGACAATCATTAAGTGGCTTCATAGAGTTTCTGCGTGCAAAATATAATTTACATCAAAAGGCCCAAGTTCAAAAAAAAACACATTTTTGGCCGATCCTTCATGGATTGGCCGATATAGATATAAATTTAAATAAGATTTGCAGCTTTTTGGATTCCAATAAAAAATAAGTCTTATATATCTATTTTGTTAAGAAATTAAATAATTTAAGATAATAAAATCAAGAAAACTCAGATGTATTTTTTAAAAATAACTACATTATTACTTAGATATACATAATGATTTTAAGCCAAATAACTATTATAAAAACACATTCAAAACTACGTTTAAAAACCAAAAAAACGGTAAACTTACTCCATATATATGTTTCAAATATAAAGCACATACATTCACTCGACTTAAAACTCAAATGGTAATTGATGATAATGAGAGATTAAAAGGGAAAATAAAGTAATTCCATTAAAATGTCTGTTTTTGATTAGCAGGCATACTTATGTCCAGCTCTTGTAACGTAGATATCAATTTATGATTTTGTTGCAAAATAGTTAAGACTTCTTGTTGCTGTTGTTGCATAAACTGAAAATAACATGTATAGGAAGAATTGAATTTAAATTTTTGATTGTCGTGAATAGAAAAACTTACTCTTAAACGATTTTTCTGCTCAATTTTCGATAATTGATTACTATTATTTACTAATTTGGCATCCATATCTTTTTGTAATTCCATTTTAAGACGGTATAAATCTTCTCTTACATTAGTTAAACTTCTTTCACATTCTCTAACATCTTTTTCTAAAATTTCACTTTTCAAATAAACAGTCTGAGCTAATTTATACCAATCAGCTAAACATTCAGCAATTTGAGCAACAGTTGGTTTGGTATCATCCAGCAAAAGGGCTTTAATACGTTTGCCATTACGATCGACCTATAAAGTTAACAAAATTAATAATAATATTTATTTATTTATTAATCCATATTGTAATACAAAGCCATTAAAGCCAAAAAACGTATTACATAGCAATACAATCCTGAGTATAGTACTTAACCTAATCTATACAATAACTTATGTAAATCAATTTAACTTATTGGCTCCAAAGCCATAAATTATAAAAAGTACTATTAAAAAGAGGTTCAGTTAAGTAATTATAATCCGGTAATCATATCAAACAATAAGAATCATAGAAGCAAGTCCCAAGATAATTTAACAGCTACTATACCGAAAACATAAAAAGCTATCGCAATAAACTTGAGAATAGCTTCATAAGCTTAAGGCGAAACACATTATTGCATTGCGAAAAGATACGCAATTTATTTATTTATTTTATTTATTCGTAATACAAAAAGCCTACAAGGCCAAAGCGTATTACTAAGTAGTACAAAATACTTCACTAATTATAAGAAAAAAATTATAATATAATACATTATTAATAAAAATAAAGAAAACAATATTAATAGCAACCCTAATAATAGAGAAAATAAAAAAAAAAAACACTCTTGTAAGATATGACCCAGGTACACAAATATGACATGACCATTATGAAATAGTAGCCCCAATCCGCGAAATTCAAAAAAAAAGAAAATCACCGATTATTCAGATATGGATTCCTCTGAAAATTACGCAAGAGTCTATTTTTAAAAGTATTGGTGGAAACAGTTAAATCATGCAAATTTTCGGGTAACTGATTCCAAATTCTCGCAGTTCTGACAAGAAATGATCGTTCATAAACTGAGCAAGTAAACAATGGATAAACAATATGGGTATTCCTCGGAGATCTAAAAAATACAAATTTAGAAGACAAATATTGTGGCACATTAAATTTAAGTATCTTAAACAGGAAAAGCATATTACGTAATTCAAGGTACTGCTTAAAGGAACATCCCAAAAATTCATTAACAGCACCAATTACGCGAACATGGTCATAATGAGCAATTTCAAAAACAAATCTTACTATTCTCCTAAGCACACTTTCAAGCCTATCAATATTATAGGATAACGTACCACATACAACCTCAATGCCATAATTAAGGTGTGACATGAGTAAAGCATGTGCGATCATACGTTTAACCCTGAGTGGCAGGTGAAGTCCAGAGCGGTAAAGTGATCTCAGACCTAGAGTTACCTTAGCAGAAATAACACCAATATGGGGACCAAAATTTAAGTGATCATCAATTACCAGACCTAAGCATCTGAGACTATCAACAAACATAATATCCACACCACCCATTCTAATATGGGGGTAAACAACGCTGCGATATAGTGAGCGAAACATAATAGCCTTGGTTCATTATGCACCATCCAATCATTCAGATTAGCAAGGTTAAATTGATCACCGCCTCCAAAACCTCTGGAAACTCTCTTCTATTATTAAAAAGCAGTTGAATATCATCTGCATATAGAAAAGGTTTCACCAAATGTAAATCCAAGCAATCCACACAATCATCTAAGTACATTGAAAAGAGAAGGGGTCCAATGACAGAACCCTGAGGAACTCCTGAGTAAAGAAAGGCAACGTTAGAATTAGAACCGTGTAAACTGACGAATTGAGATCTACCCCGTAAATATGAATAAATTAATTTACAAGCCATTCTGGAAAAACCATAAATTCTATTAAGCTTAATTATTAAAATATCATGATTCAGACGGTCGAAGGCCTTAGAAAGGTCTAACGAGACCAATACACTATTTCTACCATCATTAAAATTCTCCCTCACACTTTCGGTTATACTTAAAAGCATAGCAGAGGTACTATACTTATCCCTATAGGCATATTGAAAGTCCTTAATGAGGTTATACTGTGAAATATATTGAAATACCTGATACTTTAAAACAGGGATCCCCACACACATACATTCACATTTATGTTTGTGTTGGTTGTTTGATTTTGAGCGTAATTTATTTTTCTCTCATTGCATTAGGGTTGCCAGGACTTATTTGGTGCTGTCTCCGAACAAATTAAAAAAAAATTAACACAAATCGCCACATGTGATATAAATATATTAAAATACCATTTAATTTGTTATTTTATTTTGTACTCAAATAAAGACTTAATGTCAAATAAACTTTTAATGAAAGCTTGGAAGCTAAAAAAAAATTTTTATTTATTTTATTTTGAAAATAAACAATATAAAATTCATTTTAAATTACGTAATTATATTTTTAAATTGGATAATTATATGTTTTATAATTTTAGTAAAACTTTAATCCGAATTTTTGTAATTATCATTCAGGGCTAATTATGTAATTGGTACTCGTATTTATATTAAAGTGAATAGAAAAAACAAAATTATCGGTCCTGTTCTGTAAACCAAATCCGAGTAAATTTCATATTTTCAAAAAATTAATAATTGCACCATTGATGCGTTTTAAACCGTAAGTAATAAATTAATTTCAGATATATTTTAAGCTCTAAAAATAGAAAATCACGAAATAAAAATAGATTTCAGAAGAATTCAAAGAAACGCTTTAAGTATATGAGTTTATTTAATTCATAATTATAAAAGAAGTAATAGTTTAGGAAAAAAAAAAAAAAATAATCCATTTTTTTTTGCATGTTGATTATACGTTGAGAAACATTTCGAAATCCAGTAAGAAATGTTGGTTGCAGTGTAATAAATTAAGTATGCACTGATGATGGCAATGTGAGTTTCGCAAGATTTTTTTAATTGAATCCATATCAACAGACATTTTTCACAAAAAAAATTGCGTTATGAGATCACTATGAAAGTTGCCACAAAAATAATTAATCGAAATTTTAAAAATAATTCTGATGAAATACGGACGTCACTTTGAAAGCTTCATCGATTTTATATATAGAGAAAAATCCTTTAAAAGATACAAACGAGATTCTTATAATTTTCAAGAAAAAAAATTCTTAGATTTTACGTTCTTGGCTAATATAACAGAATTCAACCATCAGCTGCAAGATAGGAAAAACAAATTCAGTGTTGTCTAGTAACAAGCTACTACACAACCTGCACATATTAATTATATAAAATCTAAATGGCAACCCTGGAAAAAGAAACAAGCGACTACACAACTTGCTCGCATGAATGATCCAACAAGACTAAATGATTTTATTAAATAAAAATACAATTATCTTCTCATGCTCTCTTCATTAGTAAGAGAGCATTCGCACATGTGCGGTGTTTTGCAGATCTCTGCTTTAAAATATGCTCCATTATTTTCGAAAGTGAAGGTAAAATGCTTATAGGGCGCAATTCATGCGGTAAACGATTCCAGCAGCTAGCAACCCTTACAATAAAAGACCTCTCAAAACACAGAACACCTGATTCTAGGTATTATAATTTGCTTATTCCTAGTAGACCGCGAAAAAGTAAATTCTTTACATAACAGGACAGGTATGCGAATTATCAAAGTGGCACCCTAAGAATTTCTTCACAAATTCAGAAATATGTTCACGTCTACGGATATTAAACACATACCGTGCCACAGCATTAACAACTCGCTCCAATATCTTTAAGTTCGAGGCAATGGTCCCTGAGACCAGCTCAAGTCCATATTTAAAAAAACTTATATTAATGTACCTTAATTTTTTCCAAAGCATGAAACTGTTCATCATTGTATGTTAATGTGCGGGTGGCCCGATCTCTTAATAAATGTTGCCAAGAATCACGTAAACGTTCTACTAAATATTTACCCTGTTGACTAGCTCTGGTACGACAAGGACATTTTTTACCATGCATAGAAGAAGTCCATTGATCACTAGAGATTAGGAATAAATGAATATTCAATTTTAATTTTTATTTAGTTCGTACTATATATTTTGACTTACTTTAATTGATCTTCTTTAACAAAATTTGTATGCAATTGCATTATAACATCAGCAGCACCATCAAAATCCGTTTTAAGATTTTCTAAATTATGTAAAATAGGTTTAAATTCTTGATCACCTTTTGTCTGTAAATAAAATAGTTACAAATTTCAGTGTTTTTGAGAAAGTAACAAATCTTTTAACTCACCACTTTGGCCATACTTTGTACAGCATCTGCATAATCGATTGTTGTCATCAGTAGTTTATCAAAATGTTTAGTTTTTCTTAAATCAGTAAATTTTTTTATTAAATTAAAAACAATTGGTTAATCGTTATATTTAAAACTTACTTTACAAGCAGAGTAATTGTTGTAATTAAAGTTTCAATAAACTGTTCCACAGCCTTTTTAATTAGAATATCGATAGTAGTAAAGGTATCAACACGACGTTTACATTCATGGCCCACACTGCAAGCTGCCTAAAAAAAAAAGAAATAAAAATGTGTAAAACATTAACATTTTTAATGTAGCATTACTTTTGAATACAATTTAAGTTTTTAACTTATTAACGGCACGTCTTAGATCGGTGATAATTTTCAATCAAACTTTGCAGATACTTAAAGCCTGTATGACACTTGCTTTTTTGCAGAAACTTCACCAGGGTTTTTCTATAAAATATTTAAAAACAAATCGGAATGTCAAAAAACTTTAAGTTTCTGATAGAAAAACCCTGATTCACACACGGCAATTTTACTTGAGCAATTTTTCTTCAATTCTCCTTTGAACTTGCTTTTGTGTTCACACAGGAAAAGTTTGTTTCAGCAATTTTCGTATATCAACCTGCAGTGTTGAAAATTGCGGATGACAAAACAAAACGAAATTGGAGTACGTGCAAGTCTGTACCCCCTTCCATTCTCTTTTCCTCCCTCTTCTATAAACTCAAGAATTGCGCAAGTAAAATTGCCGTGTGTGAACCGGGACTAAATCTATTGCAAAAAAGCAGGTGTCATATAGGCTTAAGAAAGGTTTGTTTTTTTACCTTAAACCGCCCTCTGGTGGATATGCTAGCAGCCAAAGTTGGAACTTTTACAGCATATAAATCATAGACAGTTCAAGATATTTAAAAATTTAAATTTTGTACATTTTGGTTTTTATTATTTTATTGAAAAATATATGAAAAATATATTTTTTTGAGTTAAGCGATTTTTAAAATTTGGTACAAATTATACCTGACGGTATAATTTTTATAAGTTGAGTAGTATTCTATTAAAAACTATCCATTATTTAGGTTTTGAGTGAAAACGGAATAAATTTTGCAATATTTTAGACTTTGTATATTTGAAAAATTCATCGTCCGATCGTTTAGATTTTCAAAAATTATATACAATCAATGAACTAATTTCTAGCAGAGAATTTTTTCATATTTCTTCATCAACATAACAATCAAAATTATAAAACATTAGGCTTTTTTATATTTTTAAATAATTACAAGTTTGTTATAATTTTTATTAAAAATAAAAATTATGTTTTTTTTCGACCTTTAATTGTGAAATGAAAATTATTCAAGTTCGAGGCCATACTCTATATTTCTTTATTAGGATATTGTCCTAACAAATAATCTATAGAGTTTTTTGTTTTCAAATTAATTATTTGACCTTTCAGGAATGTGTTGATAGATCTATTTCGGTAACAATCCCATGCCAAACATCAAACATTCATATGAACTAGTTTACTCACTACATGAGAACTAATATACATATGAGTTTGAAGTTAAAGATTATAACCATTGATCAAAAACGTGTTCTGATGATGGGAACCTAGAAAATTCCCGAAATAGATCTATCAACACATTCCTGAAAGGGTCAAATAATAAATTTGAAAACAAAAAACTCTATAGATTAGAACTCTATAGTGTACATCAAAAGATGAAAGATCTTCAAATCCTTAGATTACATTCAAATGAACATTTAAAATTTTTAATAATTTCTGTTTGACAAAAGATTTTATTTTTAATTGTAACATTAGGCGTTTCACTTCAGGGTTAATTTTTTTTCGGTTTTATCTATTTAACCAAATTTTTGGAAATCAGTTTACAATTTTATTTAGTAACGGGCTTTATCTATAGATATATTTTAATGGATTTTCCTCATTTTGACGATATTGTTGAATTTTGGCGTTATTTTCTAATTTGATTCCTAATTTGCTGTTTTTTTTTCCCGATTCTGTATAATATTAGCGTTTTTTAGGTATTTATGGATTTATTTCCGTTTGTAAGGTATCGAAATATCGGCTTAATAAAATATATATGACGAATTTTAAAAATTTTCGACGCTGAGCCAAAATATTTTAATATTTTTTTTGTATTTGCGTTAATCTTTAACTGCGGGTTTTAGTTTCAAGCAAATTAATAATAGTAAAATAACATATTTTGCTTGGATTTAATTAAAGCTTCATCAATTTATAGATCTCATTGTATTTATCACATTTTAAAATATACCACCAAAAAACATAGCAATACTCTCAGAATTGATTTTGTCATATATTATCTTATTTTGTGTTATAAAGAAAAGCACAATTATATTGGAAAACACACACATTTTAAATGATATTTAGTTAAGTTTATTAAATACAACAGCTGTAAAATGAACATTAATATCATTAAACCTGTTTACCACCAAGCTGCTAGAGCCTGCGTCTACGTGTTCTGGACAACGTCAATCGACAACATTCTTTGCGAAGCTAAGCTCCCATCAATAGACGGACAGAATATATGAACTCAAATCTAGAATTCTGCCAAAACTGCTCAACAGCACGTATTCTATAATAGACGAAGACATCTCCTCTATCATCACTGCAAAAAGTCCTAAACGTATCAAATCCGCAATAGCTGAATCGCTTGTACTATGTACAGAGTTGAATATAGCACTAACGATCTCTAAAAAATATGCAAACAAACCGCTTTACTACTAAACCGATTACTAAGAAGACAATAATGGAGCAAAATTGATGATTAATAGGTTTTTTGCCTATTATGGAGGCTCTAGCTTTTCTAAAACTTCGGGTTCTGATGAGATCTTTAGCCGGATCGAAATACTAGTATCAACCTAGCTAATATGTTTGATTTGCTTTATTTTTGGAAATTTACGGAGGTTGAAAGCTCGTTATAATTTGAAAATAAACCGACATGGAATTTAAAAAAAAAATATCACTTGATCTGTCACTAGCAAAATTCAATAATAACGACACTCCAAAACACTTATTTCATAATCTTCTATCAGAACAAAAAAAAAATGTTTAAAAAATAACATCTGGCGTAGTTTATATACTGACGGTACTAAATCTCAAGGCAACATCCCTGCTTACGCTGTAAACGAAGAGGAAGAAAACCTCATCTTAGGCACACTTTACGCGCAAACATTAGTTTTTCCATCAGAATTCTGTGCAATTTATCAAGCGGTTCGTCTAATATTATCGGGCGAAAATAAAACTATCATCCTTACTGACATCCTTTCAGTAATAAAGGCTATAAGCTATCCTTTCAACAACAAATGGAACACAATAATAAAAATTAGAGATGACCTTATTGGTAAAAAAAATAAAGTTAAAATACACTCGATATTAAGTCACATAGGCATTGTTGGTAATGAAAAGCTTACATTTCTGCAAAAAAATATGCCTCATATGCACCAATAATAATGAACGGGACACTGGAGAAAATTGACATTTGTCATCATAACTCAAGCTTTGTCAAGATCAAATTTAAACAAAAGCTAATTACTCTTACAACTACTCCAATATAAATCCATACCATAATCAGCCTATCTACCCCACAATTACCAACTCCTAATTACTCCTACTCCAATTACTACTCCTCGCCCAACTTGCAATCGATGTAACTGTAATCTTTCAATTAAACACATCCCCATAGAATAAAATTGTTTGGTAATAATTTAGACTTAAACCTTCTCAATGAACAATCTACATCATTAAACTAAACGAACTTAAAATTTAACATCTTTTTAAAACAACATTGTAATTATCATTTATAATTTTATATAAAATTGTTTATTCTTGTACATATAACACAGTGGTACAAAATTGAATGAAATAGAAAAACCTGGGGAGTGATATTATTTTTCTTGTAGGTCTTGTCGAGTTAAAGAAGAATCCAATAGTGAAATATGCCGGGTTTACGGTTAAAAACCCGGTTTTTTACCTTTGCGCACTTATAAGCCTGTAACTTTGATGATAATGATCCGATTTTCAATTTGTTACTTGATTTGGAAAGAAGAAACTGAGATCTTTCGATATACATATAATTTATCTAAGAAAACTTGAGAAATTTAGGTGTTATTGTCCAGCAAACACAAATTTTGTAGATTTTTGAAAAAATTTTCAACTTTGGTGACGTTTTTATACATTATTTTATTAAGAAACTATAATACTATTGAATTTATTCAAAAAGTACGTTTATATACGATAACAACGCATATTTGGGTTTAAAATAGATAAGCAATTGATTGAGGTATTTAACTTTTCATGAAAACAAAATTTTTACCAAAATGCCTGCACAATGTTTTTGGTGTTGTGTTTATGCACCTTCTATTAAGTTTCAAATCAATAGCGGTATTCGCTCTTGGTAGCAAACTACCCTTGCAGACCTTTCAAAGCTTGCAGATCTTGTATAAATACAA
This sequence comes from Delia radicum, assembly GCA_021234595.1. Taxonomy (NCBI): domain Eukaryota; kingdom Metazoa; phylum Arthropoda; class Insecta; order Diptera; family Anthomyiidae; genus Delia; species Delia radicum. The sequence goes on along the minus strand of CM037855.1, from coordinate 189,877,930 downwards.
GAGTATGCAAGACCACAACAACAAAATACATGAAATAAAAATATGCAAGACTTTTATTTATATGCAAGACGAAAACCTATTGCATATTCTGGGTCTTGCAAACCTTTCAAACTTACAATACTTGACATCTTTTAGTTTTCCCGGAAAACAAAAAAAGAACAGAAATATTTACAAAAAACATTTAATTTTCGTGTAAAAAAAAAACAACTGATTTTAACACTAATTTTTATCAAAAAAACAAACTAAAATAAAAGAAAAATACGATATTAATATAAAAACGGATCTTCTTCCTTAAAGTTGATATTACCACAAAATAACAACAGAGTTAAAAATCCACTGAGAACGAAGAATAATGTCAACCTTTTCTATTTGAAAAAATCGCTAAAGTCTACTTAAAAATCGCTAGAAAATACATTTTCGTTAGAAATTAGCTGTTTTGTCAACATTGAAATGCTTGGGTTGTAAACATACAATACACACAAAAAAAAGACGCTCACGCTTTGTAGCATAAAATCATAGTATTAATGCAACCCTTGCATAAATGCTATCAAGAGTGAATACCGCTAATGTTATCCTAAACACAAAAAAAATTTGTAATGAGAGTTTTAGTCATTCAAAAATATTGTTTTTTTTTCGTGTTCTTTTTATGCTATCTAGGCTTAAAAGCTGTTTTATTGCATAACCAAAATCAATTACCTTCAGTTCCAATCGCATATGCGACTAATACAAAAGAAACTTACGAAGTGATGAAAAATATACTAATGTTTGTTAGCTATACCACCCATAAATGGAAAGTCGTCGCTGACTTAAAGGTTTTGACAATTTTATTTGGTATGCAAGGTGCTTACACAAAGTATCCGTGCTATCTTTGTGAATGGGATAGTCGTGCACCGTGATCGCAAAGTATGGCCATCTCTCGAGTCACAAAGAATAGTCAGGAAAAACATTTTAAATGACCAATTAGTTAAAGCAACACCTTCCAAATCCGACTGATTTGGAAGGTGTTGTGAACAGGCTCACTCACCTTCTAAAGGAGAGCTATGAGCTATCGTGTCCGGTTACATTTCCGGGTAGGCGCAAACAGCCCAAGGTAAGGAGGCTGTTTAATAGGGCCAAACTCACGGGAACACAGGGTGATTGGAACACACACAGGGTGCAATTCAACAAGTATAAGGCGGATCTAAAAAGAGCAAAGAGGCTCTCATGGAGGCAGTTCTGTGATTCCATCGAGAATGTCAACGAGTTGTCTAGATTCCGACGGATTTTATCCAAGGATCCTAGATGCCTTGGGTATATCCAAAGGAATTACGGCTCATGGACTGAGTCCAGCTCTGAGACCATAACCTTGCTTAAGGAGGCGCACTTCCCCGGGTGTTCGGGAATTGGAGGTATGGACGATTGTCAAGGGGACGGGATGTCTGTGACATTGGACAATACGTCCGCCCTCATCGAGGAAATAGTCACAAGGAAGAAGCTAGGATGGGCGGTCAATACCATATAAATCACCGGGTCCGGACGGTATTTTTCCGGCCATGCTCTGCAACATCCCGGACGTTGCACTATTTCTGCTGGTGAATATATATAGGAGATGCCTTAGTGGGGGGCATCTGCCTAGGGGGTGGAGAGGTCAGGGTAATTTTTATACTGGTAGGGCGGGCCACTCGAAACCGGGAGATTACAGACCTATTAGTCTGTCTTCATTTTTGCTGAAGACACTTGAGAGACTGATAGATCTGTATCTTAGAAGTAAAATTGATACCCATCTCATTAGCAACGCTCAACACGCTTACCTGAAAGGTAAATCCGTTGAGAGTGCGCTACACGACGTGGTGGGCTACATTGAGCACGGCCTGAGGTATAAGGAGTATACTCTTGCTGCGTTTCTGGATATAGAAGGGGCCTTTAACAACATTAGGATCGAGGCTATTAGGGATTCGCTGGTGGGGCTGGGAGTTAGGGGCTTTCTGGTTGAGTGGATAGTCCGTATGCTTAGTAGCAGGATCATCAACTCGAGCCTGGGGGATCATAACGTAAGGAGAAGGGTTACCAGAGGGACGCCTCAGGGGGGAGTTTTATCTCCTCTTCTGTGGCTGCTAGCGGTTAACGGAATTCTCAGGACATTTGATTCAAGGGGTGGTAAAGTCGTTGCCTACGCGAATGACATAGTACTGCTGGTCAGGGGGGAATTTTTGCCCACGATCAGCGAGATTATGGAGGTGAGTCTGGGCGAGCTCTCGGCATGGGCGAAAGATAGGGGACTGGGTGTAAACCCTAACAAGACTGAACTGGTGCTTTTTACCAGGAAGTATAAAATAGAGGAGTTTAGGAGGCCAGTGTTAGATGGCGTCGGCTTGACTCTATCGGACGGTGCTAAGACTATGTTACTACTTTGAGGTTATACAGAAGGGATTCCGCGAAACCGTTAACCAATCATGGAGGGACAGAATGGATTGCAGGGTGTCAAGGGCGTTATGGCCCGTATTGGACGCAGGGGTAACCAAGGTTCTTTTAAGAACTGGACAGGGAGGGTCTCAGGACCCTTACGGGGTTCCTGACCGGTCATTGTTCTGTCAGGGCTTTCACAAGCAGATGGGACAGGGACGTACCGGATTTTTGCAGGTTGTGCGAGGACGTTGAGGAACTGGAGACAGTTGAGCTTATAATGTGCCACTGTCCTAGGTTGCAGGGTCTCAGACAGAAATGGCTAGGAGATAGATTTCACGACGAACTTGGGTGTGTCGCTGGATGCAATCCAGTAGATTTGCTGAGATTTGTCAGGGAGATAGGACGGCTGTTTCTAGCAAGGGGACGATAGGAGCTGGTTCTGGGGAGTATATATCCTTTCTATCTTTCTTTATATCTATCTTTCAATCTATCTTGCTGTCTATTTCTATTCTTTCTTACTGTTTTTCACTGAAGGGATGCAAAATGGACCGTATTGGTCTCCGAGTGGAGATGTGCCCTTGGGCACATAACCCTTCCTAACCTAAAGCTGAGGACGTTATTCTGCCACCACTGCATCTTAAACTGGGATACATGAAACAATTTGTAAAAAAAATTAGATGTAAACGGCGACGCTTTTTGTCATATCAAAGCGGTGTTCCCAAAACTAAGTGAAGCCATAATAAAAGGAGGTATTAATTAATTTGTTTACATATCTAGTACGTTTTTCATCGTTTTTATCTGTTTTGATAACTTTTAGGTATTTTTATTGGACCTCAAATTCGAAAAATTATGAGAGATGCAGATTTCATTAACAAGCTAAGTTCCGTTGAAAGACGTGCATGGAAGAGTTTTGTTGCGCTATGCGATAATTTCCTTGGAAATCACAGAAGCAGTTGTCAATGAGTTTTTAAGTGCGTATGGTGAAATGTCCATAAAAATTAATTTTCTGCATTCGCATTTGGACTTTTTCCCAGATAACCTGGGCCAGTTCAGTGATAAACAAGGCGAACATTTTCACCAGGAAATGGCAACTATTGAAAAACGCTTTAAAGAAAAAAATAAGATAAGAATGATTTCAGAATATTGCTGGTCACTTAAACGAGAAACTGATGATGCTGATTTAAAAAAAACGGTCAAGCAAACACTTTTGAGTTAAATAACCAAAAATAAAATTTGTATAAAATGTTTAAAAGTTTATTTTCATGAAAAGTTCATTAACTCAGTCAATTATTTATCTATTTTTAACCGCAAATATGCGTTGTAATCGTTAATAAACGTACTTTTTAAATAAATTCAATAGTATTATAGTTTCTTAATAAAATAATGTATAAAAACGTCACAAAAGTTGAAAAATTTTTGAAAAATCTACAAAATTTGTGTTTGCTCGACAATAACACCCAAATTTTTCAAGTTTTCTTAGATAAATTATATATCATTCGAAAGATCTCAGTTTCTTCTTTCCAAATCTAGTAAGAAATTGAATTGGATCATTATAAACAAAATTACAGGCTTATAAGTGCGCAAAGGTACAAAAACCCGTTTTTTAACCGTAAATCCGGATTTTGGAGGTGTCCGGCATATTTCACTATTGGAATCTTGTTTTACTCGACAAGACCTACAAGAAAAATAATATCCGGTCCCAGGTTTTTTGGACTGTCGCACCGTGTAATCAGAGCTGTTGTCCAATGTATCTAGTGCTCATTAGTTTAATTTAATCTTAATCTTAAATAAAGAAATAAATATTTAATTTTTTACTCGGTGTTTCTTTGAGTTATTTAAAATTTCTTCAGGAGTTATTTAATATTAAATTGATATTATTTTACATTGTCAGAAATATTCACAGGCAGAAAAGCACAATCGGCACAGTACTGGCAAAACGTCGGCGACGGTCGGTTATGTGTTAGAAGAACGTGTGATTAACAATCTTATGAGTATTGTCCTGTTACACGATTGATAACTGTTGCTTTCCACCGTTGTCATGTGATTGTGATTTTCAAATACCTTAAATTTAATTAATTTTGTGAAATGTTTATAAAACACGCTCCTTTTAAAACCAGCAACCAAGTACGGTCTAAGTTTTTTAAATAAAATGTTACTAATAGTTGTATTATTAGCCTGCTTTGCATATAAAATTGTGCTTCTATGGTACAGTTGCAACTTTGGTAATTTCTAACATGGAGGGTTTTACAAAAATAACTGGTTTGCCAGTACTATTTTCTTTTTACGGTTGACAATTTCTACCTGGGTTATTAAATTAAAAAATTAATAATTAATAAAATAAATACCAAGGCAGAAAAAAAAAATCTACAGTGTTGGCAAAGTCGGCGACGGTCGGTTATGCGTTGGCAGAACGTGGGATTAACAATCTTGTTAGTATTGTCCTGTTACCCGATTGATAACGTTGGCACAACATTAGAAATTCAAAAAATTAAAAGTAAAGTCTTATACATGTGTGAAAATATAATAAATGTGTGAAATATAATAAAATATTTAAATAAAATGCTTCTAATTGGTTGTAATATTAATAAAAACAATATTGTCAAAGAATTTTGCCTGAAACAGTCGGGATAGTGTTGGCAAAGCATCAGGCGACGTTTGGTTATGCGTTGGCAGAACGTGGGATTACCAATCTTGACAGTATTGTCCTGTTACCCGCTTGATAACAGTGGCCAACAGTTGGTTTAAGAGAACTTGACACCGTTGGCATAACGTTGGTAGTTCAAAAAATTTAGAACTTTTAAAATAGCTTAAATTAAATTGATTTTGAGAAATATGTATAATAAAACACATTTAAAAGCAGAAATACAATTCGGTCTTAGCCTTATACATCATAATGTATGAAATATAATAAAATATTTAAAAAAAAAATGCTTCTAATTGGTTGCAATATTGGTAAAAACAAAACTGGTATCTTCTAACATATTTCCAAAGGTTTAAAAAATCCTCGGAAGCTAAAATTTATCAAAATAAACAACAAAGATCATAAATTTGAAATTACACATAAATTGCACATGGACTACACATGCAAGTCGAAATTTCACGCAATTTGTGTAATTACACACGAAGTGGCAACACCGATTGTATTGTATTGTATTGTATTTATTAAATTGATTTTCTAATACAACAAGACACAATGGCCCATAATCATAGTCAAAAATAAAGTATACTTTAGGATAAAGTATGCTTTAGTTCATACTTAAAGTACATACTAAAGCATACTTTATCCTAAAGTACACTTTATTTTTGACTATGATTATGGGCCAATATCTTATAAATTATAGTATTAGAATCAGACAAGTTAACTTAGACAATATAGCAAAATCTATAATAATAAAAGATTTACATTTATAATGAAAAGAAAAAATAATATAAATAATATAAATAATAAATATAATAATTAAATTTTAACTTAATAAATATAAAGTCAAAGGTAAAATTAAAATTAAAAATTTATGAAAAATATTCCCTAAGTAAGCTTCTAAACCTTATTGCGTTGCTAGCTGTTTGCAAATTATTTGGAAGATGGTTCCAGAGACGTATGGTTAATATAAAGAATTGGCATTCTGAAGCATGGTCACGATGCCGAAATTGAATTATATCTTTTCCTCTGCTTGATCTTGAAAACTGTAAACGTTCATAAAGATATTTAGGCTCTTTTGTCATAACAATTTTGAAAAGAAAAATAACGTTTTTAAACTTAAGGTAGTTTGAAAAAGACATGTTCAGTACACGATATGAATACTGCGATACATTATCAAACCTTTTCAAAGAAAATATATAACGGACGATGTTATTGTACGTTACGGTAAGCTTTAATATTCTAATACTCAGAGGGGTAAAGTGTTGAGTGGCCCATAAGCTTCGCAGCATACCGTATACTTTGCCACATGCGTGGGTAATATGATTAGTCCAGGTTAGACTTTTGTTAAATGTTACTCCTAAGTTTTTAGCAGAATCAACAATATCAATTTTTGAACCTACTTGGTTCAAAAATTAGTTCATTATTTTATTGAAATGATTTTTTTTCGTATTATTATACATTTTGATTTGTTAGGATTGAGTCGCAAACCATTGGCCGAAGCCCATAAACTAATTTTATCAAGATCGTGATTCAATTCTTGTATTTTAGTTGTAATTAATTAATAAACAGATGTGCACTTCGGTGTGGAACGCTATCTGCCTGCTATTCACTTGGGAATAGCAAGAAGCAATTCCTCTGTTGGATTTCCCAAGCAGCTCACTACTTCCGGTCCTTTGGCCAAGTATCCCCTGGTAATGACGTTCTGACGCCCGTCTGATGTCAGCTAGAGTGAGAAGGCGTACAGCTATGAGTAACCTGAATGGCATGTTAACACCGGTGCGTCTCAGGTAATTAGGTGGTAATCCAGACTACATTTTTACCTCTGAAACTCAGCTGTATTTTTCTTTTTTTTGCCTGCCTAGAGGTAGTTGGCAGCCCCAACACTAGGATCGGAGTGCAGTGGTCCAATCAGCCCTCACTCTTAAACTACTACGATTACAGAAACGTCAATAAATTTAAATAATGATCCCCCCTCGATGACGACTTATGGCTTTAAACAACGGTTTATGATTGGTACTTGGAACGTTAGGACTCTTTCGGAAACATCTCGAATCGAGCAAGTACGTAGGGTAATGGCTGCACATAGCTTGGATGTCTTAGGACTTAGTGAGGTACGATGGCTCAACAACGGTTCCACTTTTTTACCTTCTGGCTATCGTTTTATTTATGCAGGTCACGAAGCGCATAGGAAAAATGGAGTTGGAATACTACTTTCTCCAAAAGCTAGCTGCGCTTTATTGGAATACAATGCTATCTCTGACCGTATTATCACTGCTAGGATAAACTCTAAGTTTCGCAAGATTTCCATTGTTCAATGCTACGCTCCAACAGAACCTGATGACGAAAGTGTAAAAGATACTTTTTATGATCAATTAGATTCAGCTATTAGCAAGATTCCTACTGGGGATATAAAGGTTTTCATTGGGGACTTTAACGCGAAAGTTGGTAATAATAACAACAACCTGCAATCCGTTATGGGTAGACATGGTCTGGGAACGGTGAGGAACAACAACGGCGACAGGCTGGTTGACTTTTGTGCTCGAAACCGATTATTTATCGGTGGTACGAAATTCCCCCACAAGGACATACACAAGTATACATGGGTGTGTCCTTTTGGCCGCACACACAACCAAATTGACCACGTCCTGATGAGTAAATTGTTTTTGGGATCCTTAATGGATGTCAAAACCCGTCGGCGAGCGGATATTGATAGTGACCACCGCTTACTCGTGGCAACGTTTCGTTTTAGACCTGCTGCAATTAAAACTAGGGATATGCCCAACAAATTTAACACAACACGACTTCTTGATCGTAATATTGCACATATGTATAACGAAAAGTTAAGGACAGCCTTGCTCGAAAACCAACATCAGAACACATGGGCAGACGTTTCGTCTGTTTGCAAGGAAACTGCCAGATCGGTGCTTGGAACACAAAACTGCAAGGTTAAGCCGTGGATCAGCGATGAATCTTGGATTGAGATCCAAAACCGTAAACGACTGCACAGCGAACGTATAAACGCTAAAACCCAAGCACAAAAAGAACAAGCAAGATCGCAATATCAACAGTCTTCTCGTCGAGTTCGAAACTTGGTACGCGCTGATCGTGAAAAATATTATAATAGCATTGCTGAACAGGCGGAACAAGCCGCAAATACAGGCAACTTGCGTGGTGTGTATTCGGCCATAAAACAACTGAGTGGAAATAATATTAGAGGTACCACGATTTTAAAAGCAGCCGATGGAACTGAATTAACATCACCCGAACAACAACTTGAGCGATGGCGCGATTTCTTTTCCTTGCAAGCTTCAACAAACCACAATGATCACCAGGAAGATGATACTCTTTTTCTTACAACTCGTCGTAACCCAAGAAGGGACATATCTACAGAGGCACCGTCATGCTCAGAAGTTGAATATGCTTTAAATAGGATGAAAAACAACAAAGCATCTGGCACGGACAACATTCCTGCTGAACTTTTAAAATATGGAGCTAGGTCTTTAGCGCAGTTTCTCACTCCTATCATTCAAGAAGCATGGGCATCGGACTATATACCAGATGAATGGAAGGAAGGTATAATGGTCACACTACCCAAGAAAGGGGATTTAACGCAATGCAAAAATTGGCGCGGTATAACCATTCTAAACGCCATTGGTAAAGTAATGGCAACCCTCATTCTTCATAGAATCTCCCCTATAGTGGATCAGATATTGCGTGGTGAGCAGGCTGGTTTTAGACAAGGTCGTTCGTGTGCTGACCACATTAATACCTTGCGCATTATAATTGAACAGTCCGCTGAGTATAACACCCCTCTTTATTTACTTTTCGTCGATTTTGAACGTGCATTCGACACTATATCCCGAAATTCTATGTGGTCTGCATTAACCTACAAGGGAATTCCTGATAAAATAGTAAACATGATACGTGAGCTATATAGGGACGCTCAATGTAGGGTACGTTTCAATGGGAATGAGAGTCAAGGCTGTGTCCTGTCTCCAACGTTGTTTTTGCTACTGCTCGATTGCGTATTGGAACAAACCAACAGAGATGCTCCTTTCGGTATTCGTTGGACATTGTCTGATTTTCTATATGACATAGACTATGCCGATGACATATGTCTACTGGCCCATCGCTTCTCGGATATAGAAGCTAAACTCACAAGTCTGTCTGAAAACGCCAAAAAAGTTGGTTTAAAAATTAGTATAAGTAAAACAAAACTTATGCGCATAGGTACAGATATCGTTACCCCATTAATAATAAATGACCAACGTATTGAAGATGTGGATGCTTTTTGTTATCTTGGTAGCAAGATAACTAAGGATGGTGGTTCAAATGCTGACGTTACCGATCGCATTAATAAAGCTCGAGTAGCCTTCTTTTCCTTATCTAAAATTTGGCGAAGAAATAATATTTCTCGGAAAACCAAAATCCGCATTTTTAACTGCAGTGTGAAGTCAGTATTACTTTACGGCTGCACCACATGGAGCTTAACGCAAGCTACCACTAGAAAAATTCAAACTTTCATCAACAAATGTCTAAGACAGATCTTTAACATCCACTGGCCAGATCGTATTTCAAATGAAGCTCTGCTCCAAAGAGCAAACTCCTTGCCAGCACACATTGATATTCGTAAACGGAAGTGGACGTGGATAGGCCACATATTGCGAAGACCACAAACAGAAATTGCAAGAACAGCCCTCGACTGGAACCCCCAAGGACAACGCCGCCAAGGTAGGCCCCGTAACACCTGGGTTCGTTGCCTTAAACAAGAATGTTTACTTGCTCGAGTATCCTGGAATCAAACAAAAACAATTGCCAGAGATAGAATCAGATGGAGAAAATTTGTTGACGCCCTATGTTCACACTGAACTTTATTTAAGTATTTATGGTGTTCAGAAATGTAATTCTATTTATATTTAGATAAATAAAGGACATATATATATAATTAATTCCTTGGAGCAACTAAGATATAACTGAACGTCGTCGGCATATATTTGTATATTGGAGTAACAAAGTTGTTGAGGAAGATCGTTAGAATATAACGAGTATAACAGGGGCCCAAGAATTGAACCCTGCGGGACACCTCTAGCAAAGGCCGCGAAACAGACCCACCGTTGGTAACTGATTGAGATCTATTTGAGAGGTACGACGACATCAATTTGACAGCAAATGTAGAGAAATTAAATAATTTTAACAATTTTTTACATAATAATGAATGGTGCACAGTATCAAAAGCCTTTGAATGGTCTAATAATACCAAAAACGTTATTTTACTCTCATCTAAATTTCTTCTAATTTCCTCTATAACATCAGTTAATGCTGTAATGCAGCTACGGTGAGGTCTAAATCCTGATTGACGATCAGTTAATAAGTTGTTGTCATTAACATGCTTATAAATTTGTTTGTGTAATAAATTTTCAAAAACTTTGGATAAATAGGGGAGGATCGCAATTGGACGATATTCATTTCCAGTTTTTGGCACCGGAACAATTTTGGCATGTTTCCACTCCATAGGAAAAGTATTAGTCATTATTATTGTATTAAAAAGGTGTGTGATGTAACGAATTATCCATGGTAGAATCATTTTTATAAATTTAGGATTAATGTTATCTAATCCTTCTGAATTAGATTTAATCGCTTTAAACGCTTCAGCTACTTCAATCACATTTAGAAATTGAAAATTGAATACACTACTTGAAATATTAGTTGAAATTTCGTCATAAAAGTGAGACTGAATCACCGGAGAAGGAATATTGGTAAAGTTTTCATTTAACAAGTTAACATCAACTTCTAACGAACGGTCCACTGACTTTCCAATGCCAATATCGTGTATATGTTTCCATTTACTTTTACTGTCAACTGCTCTATTAAACTTATTAAAATAATATAAAGATTTTTCATGTTTAATCTTTGAGACAACAGCTTTTCGTGCTAAACGATATTCCAGTTTAAATTCAGGTGTTCTGTAGCGTTTCCAATTATGGTATAGATTGTCTCGATGAACTATTAACAATTTAATTTCATTTGTGAACCATGGCCTAACTCTATTCCCAATTGTTTTTGTCTTTATTGGTACATGAATGTTATAAATCTGCAGTATTAATGTATTAAGAAAAGTAAGCTGCTCGTCAACCGTTGGTAAGTAGTAAATTCGGTCCCACTCTGTGTTATTTAGAGCACGCTGTAATTCTGTGGAATTAACACTGTTAAAATCCCGATAGCTGTACGTTTGAACCATATTTAAAGATGTAAAATTATATGATATAAAGATTAAATCATGCTTGGAAAATGTAGACACTGCCAACTGCTCATAATGTAATATTTTTTGCTTGTTACTTACAAAAATCAAATCAAGCAATGTGCTTGTTGTAGTTGAGAAATGTGTAGGCCAAGTAGTGTTGACAGCGGATAAATTAAGAGTGGACATAATGGTAGTAAGATTTTAATCTTCAAGCAGATTACAATTAAAATCACCAGTTATAATAACCTAGAGTATGTTACAGAAAGATGTTCCAATTTTTCAATTAGCGTATCCCATTTTATATATTTATTTGGCCTATAAACACACCCAAGGAGCATTTTATCACCATGATAATTTAATTCAATAAAAATGAGTTCGACATCGCCGGGTTCATTATATGAAGATATAAGTTTACACGTGATGTTATTTCTTATGTAAATTGCAACACCTCCACCATTACTTAATCTGTCAGATCGAAAAATACGATAACCTTCTATCTTGTATATATTGTTATATATTTCTGGTATAAACCATGATTCTGAAATACATATTGCATCAATACCGGAAGATTCAAAGAGAAAACGAAATTCATCAATTTTTGGCAAAAGGCTTTGTGCGTTTATATGACAGATATTAAGACCCCGATACAGATTCGCTAAGATACGAATCATGTTATAATTACCATCTCTAGAACCAAATTGATCAGGTAAGAAATTTGTCATATTTACAACATAGCGCAACGCAATAAAATTTATAGATACGTAATAACATTAAAGATTTGTATATAAAAAGATAGTTTAACATAAACGATTTAAAAAAATAAAATATATAATTTAATTGAAAAAAATTGAATAGAAAATTATTAACATAAGTGGCCAATTCAAAAATTCTATTCACGAAAAAGTTGTTTTAGGTCCTCAGGAAATTCTATTAGGACTGGATCATCCGCATCAAATTTTCTTACATAAACAAGTCCACGCAATGTATATGTTGATTTTATTTTCTTATTTTTCTTTAATAATAACGCATCTTTGAATATTTTATGATTATGTGGCGTTAAGTTCTCATTAACATAAATAGGTTCATCACTATCAAAGCCAGCTTGGCGTAAACATAATTTATTTTGGTTATCACGACGAAATTTTGATATTGATTTTAAAAGAAAGTTTTTTTGAAACGGAGATTGTAAATTCACAACTATAACTTCATCAGTTGGATTATATGGTTTATTGTTCTTATAAATTTTTTTTAGTCTATATATATTATTAATTTGTGGCATATTCACTTTTAAGCTACTACATATATTTTCCACAATGTTGTGCAGGTTTTCATCTTCATAATAAGGCACACCAGAAATTCGTACACTACCGGCCACAACAGAGTTTTCTTGTTTTAATATTTTTCGCTTTAATTCGATTATCTCCTCTTTCATAAGCACAGCTTCCGAACTCTTTATTTCCAAGTTATTAACTCTTTCAATTATTGTGCTTAGTTCACTCTTTATACCCTCGATTTTGCTCTTAATAACAGAGAGTATTTTTTCCTCACTTTCTTTCACTAGGTTCTTTATAAATTCAAAATGTTTTTCTTCACTTTCTTTTATTGAGTTTTTTATAACTTCTCCCGTTATGTACTCACTCTCTCTAATAAGCTCTCTTAGGAATAATTTATCATGATTTGAAAAACGCGGTAATTTTGTATAACTTTCAACTGAAGAGTCTTGGTTTGTTTCTCTTGCTCTCTTAGCTGACGATTCACTTCTTGTTTCCATTTTGTGTTTTTTATTTTTCTTGTAATGTTTTTGTTGTTTTAATGAAGCAATTTGGTAATTTTTATTTATATGTGTATAATTGGTTTTTATATTGTTTGTATTTAATTGATTTTTGTATTGTTTTATTTTAAGTTTTTATTGTGATTTGACAAAATATTTAAGAATATTTAAAATTGAACTGAATCACAGATTTAACAGATCAGTAGTTTTAAAGATAATTACAAAAATACAGAGCAAAACTTGAAAGCGTCTGTTCACTTCGAGATTACAGGCCAAACATTAAATATATTAACAAACATTTTCTTTATACGTTTTTCAAAAATAGTTTTTATGTAGTTTTTAAGTGTTATTTAATTTCTTTGAATTTTACAGACTTTGGCTCTGTTCGTTAAAGTAAGAGCCATGAGCAAGCACTGTGTTTTAACATTCATATAAACACATATTTTTATATTTTTGTTTAATTCCAACCTTTCGATTGTCAAAAAAAGAAGACTCAATAAAATTTATCATTATTTTCTAAAAATATTTTCTGGCTACTACAAAGTATGCTCTTATAGATGATCCACTTTTATAGAAAAAAAAATGTTAAAATTTTTGAAACCTTCGTCTTAAATGAGCATCTTTGTTTGGAAGAGACCCTCAATGGGTAAGGCTCAGATAGTCTTCATAAAATTTACCACAAATGCGTCAAATGATCGTTTTATACTTAGACATTAATATATTCCGATAGAAAACTAAATTTGCTAAATATTTTGCGAAGAAATTTTTCGTGTGCCGCCCACGGTTTGGAAGCGAGAAAGCTTCAAAATCAAAATTTCGTAAAATTTCAAAAATTAATTATTTTTGAAAAAAAAATTGTTTTCAAAAATCTTAAAAACCAATTTAAGTTGACAAGAAACTCTTTATAATAAAATATAAGTAAGATTGAAGCTTTATCTCTATTAACAAGTCCTTACTTTAGTCCAAGGACTCACAGGATGTTATCAGGATTCCTCTAAAGGACATCGTCTTAACTTATAAACAAAAATACGGATTTTGCAGAAAGAAGAAAAGAAGACATTAAGTATTAATAACAAAGCGTTGAAGTTTGAACAATATAAATTAAAGTTTTGATACTTTTTAATTTTTAAGTATAGTATACCTAGCCCTGTCCATCGTTTCTTTCATTTCAAAAAAACCTTGAGAAATAAAAAGAGTCATCTAAAGTCAGTTTCTGCAGGTGTCGAAAATTTTTGAAGTAGCTCATATATATATATAGTTTTTTGTATATAAAAACTTGTTTTTTGCAAATACTAATAGTTTTTCTTTAAAAAAAAATTACCTTAGCCAAACTAGCATCATTTTCTACCGAAACATTGCTGGGAAATACAGGAAACTTGGGTAAATCCAATTGATTTGGTAATTGAACATTGTTGTCATCGTTACTATATAAAAATATTGGATTTTCTGTAGTGGTTTCAGGGAAAGCATTGGCTAAAATTAAAATAAAACAAATAGAAAAAAAATTACTTTCTAAACATGTATCCAAGCGCATGCACACCAACCTGTTGTATGTAAGGTTATACGTTTTTCCAAATGTTCATTATTAAATAATAAAATTTGTTTTTCTAGAGGAACTTTAGTTTGCATTAAAATTCTTTCACGAAAATGTTCAATTTGTTCTTCGGGTTCTAAAAATACCTCCACCGAACTGGTACGATTTGTAAAAAAGACGTGTATGACACGTTTACGTAAAATTAAAGTTACTTCTTGGAAAAATCTATCGAAAGACCAAGTTTTTTCACGATTTTCTTCTAAGAGACCAGCTAACAATGGTGTTACCAATGTCTTAAGACCCTCGGAGAGATGACAATGCGGAGGTAATGTGGTAGACCATTCTATAGGGCCATTTTCAGATAACTGTGTACCAGAAATAACTCCAGAGGCTTTTTCGTAGTAATTTGATGCATTGTTTCTCTATTTTTACGACCACCAAAGGGACGAAATGGTAAATTACCCGTTGCTACATGATACAAAGTAACACCGATAGACCATAAATCTACATTGGCGGTAAATGAACGATTTATGGATTTTCTTAAAACGGCTCTTTCATATAAATCAGGATGTAAATATTCTTCGGTGCCATAAAGTGAAGCAAATGGTTGATTATCTTCCAGTTCGCGGGCGGCTCCAAAATCTGTTAACTTATATATAGTCTGGCCATCTTCCGATATGAATTTCATAATATTGCCCGGTTTTAAATCACGATGTACAAGCTTGTTATCTCTTAAATGTTTCATGCCAGCACATAAATGTTCTAAAACCAATAGGAATTCATTTTCAGGTAGACCATATGAATTTTCTGGATCATCTAAGATATTAAATAAACTGCCACCTGTACATAATTCCATAACAATCACTTTGCCCCGACCCTCTTGATCTTCTTCAATTGCCAATAGCTTCACAATATTTTCATGATTTACTTTTTTCAAAGCTTCAAATTCACGCATTTGTACATCTGGGGGACGCATATGACTATAAGGGTTAAATGTTTTTACGGCAACCGATTCTCCGGTTATTTTGTTAACACCCTGTATTTTTGGAATACAAACAAATCAATTGTTTTTATAAGAGACTAGAAATATTCGGGAAATTACCTGAAATACTGAACCAGTAGCACCTTTACCCCAAAACACTAGTAGTACACCAAACATAATTTAAAGAACCTCTTAAAAATGACATGATTTTGAAATAGTTTTTTAGTTTTTGTTACCAAAATCCCAGTTGGTGTCAAAAGATTTTAGTTTTACTTTCACTTTGTTTTTTTTATTGTTAGAAATGGCTTATTGTTTATATGTTTTTTAAAATATTAATTGTAATCTTTAATTTTTTCTTTAATCACTTTTTCTTTTTATTATTTTATGGATAAATTATTTTTCGTTAAAAAAACATGAACAATCACAACATTTATCAACAAATGATGCTTTTTTCCACCAAGGAAAAATACTAAATCATTCAGCTGTCAATCACTGATGTCAATTACATTTAAAAAAAATTTATATCTGTCCCAAAAATCGCCAAAAACAAAAATCGCTGTAGGCATAACTTTGAAGAATTTATTCTTTTTTATATAATATCCCCCAAATCGAATAATTAAAATTTTTTTTTTGTTTTTATTAATTAATAATTATACAATTACAAATTATGTACTATTACCCTAACCGAGCACTAGCTACTATGGCCTTCGGCGCGTTATAGCGAAAACAGACCAGTGCCTGTGGTGGGAATCGAACCCACGACCCCCGCACTAATAAGTCAGCACGCTACCAACTTGCCTACCGGGCGCACAAATTAATTTTAATTTAATGTGAGAAAAACATGATATAAAGTAAAATAAAAAAACATGATTTCAATTTTTTTTTATTAATTTAAAGTTTGTTCTCCAGTGTTTTTGTAATAAAATACGTAAAATAAAAAAAAATTGATTTAAATTTTTTTTATTAATTTAAAGTTTGTTCTCCAGTGTTTTTGTAATAAAAAACAAAGTTTAAGATTTGTAATTGATATTTAATCGAACTCAAATTGGTTTATATAATTTTTTCTATTAATCAAAAATTTGTTTTTACCTTATACGCCATTCACAACCATTATTTGTAAGTGCTTTAGCTGAGATTTGCAATTATCTCAAAACTCGTAAACAGTCTCAGGACCCTTACGGGGTTCCTCACCGGTCATTGTTCTGTCAGGGTTTTCACAAGCAGATGGGACAGGGACATACCGGACTTTTGCAGGTTGTTCGAGGACGTTGAGGAGCTGGAGACAGTTGAGCATATAATGTGCCACTGTCCTAGGTTGCAGGGTCTCAGACTGAAACGGCTAGGAGATGTTTCTAGTAAGGGGACGATAGGAGCTGGTTCTGGGGAGTATATATCCTTTCTATCTTTCTTTATATCTATCTTTCAATCTATCTATCTGTCTATTTCTATTCTTTCTTACTTTTTTCACTGAAAGGCTTCACAATGGACCGTATTGGTCTCCGAGTGGAGATGTGCCCTTGGGCACATAACCCCATAACCTTACCTCCTGCCGGAATACAATATTTATTAACTTTAGATAAGATACAACATTAATATTGATTGGGAACCCTTTTTATAAAGGGATGAATAGTGTAAAGATGTTTTTTTTTTTGTTTTTGGTTTGATAATACCATAATTAACACAAATACACATTATATACACATATAAAATACACATTTTTGGATTTTTACTAAAATTTAAAAAAATTTTTTTTTTAAATTATCCACCCTTATGGAATGTGTTTAGTGAGTACTATTATGTCACTAAACACAGCTTAAATCATTGCCAAACCACAGACTTAAGAGATCCGACACAAGTGACAGCTGCAAAATTATTTATAAAAGCCGTATTTTTTAAATAACTTTTTCTGAATGCGTATGAGAACGGGTAAGAACGTTGAATTACCCGGTATTGTAGTTATTATATTAGTTATTTTGAAGAGTTACCATCAAAGCTATTTTGAGAAAATTTGTCAGTGCTCCCAGACTTTAAATTTCTAACTTTTTTTATATGTAAAACCGGTGCTCAATTTAAGGGAAATTACAAAAATTGTAGAGTTATCGTTCAATTCGAATCAGTGAACTAGTTCGTTGGTTTTTGTTTTGACCGGTGACTGAACCGCGTGTAGTGAACTGTGTTGTTCGTTTGACAATTTATTACGCACTATTCTTATTTTACGAGTTTTTAAACAAATTTTACAGTACATAGACAAAAAGAGTTATAAAATTGCAACTTTTCTAACAAAAAGTGTTTTATTTTGTGTAAAAATCATGTTATTTTTATGACGTTAATTGTTTTTTCCCAATTTGGAACAATATTATTACTATTTGCTAAAAAATAGAGGTGGAATTGATTTATGAATAAAAAGAAAAAAATTACCGATTGAACGAAAAGATCGAATATAGCTGAAAAATCATATCGTTCAATTGCGTGAGTCGTTCAATTTAGCTAGTTCGTTCGTATTCACTCACTCTAAAAAATGTCTTTTTATTATTTTATGGATAAATTATTTTTCGTTAAAAAAACATGAACAATCACAACATTATCAACAAATGATGCTTTTTCCACCAAGGAAAAATACTAAATCATTCAGCTGTCAATCACTGATGTCAATTACATTTAAAAAAAATTTATATCTGTCCCAAAAATCGCCAAAAACAAAAATCGCTGTAGGCATAACTTTGAGGAATTTATTCTTTTTTATATAATATCCCCCAAATCGAATAATTAAAATTTTTTTTTTGTTTTTATTAATTAATAATTATACAATTACAAATTATGTACTATTACCCTAACCGAGCACTAGCTACTATGGCCTTCGGCGCGTTATAGCGAAAACAGACCAGTGCCTGTGGTGGGAATCGAACCCACGACCCCCGCACTAATAAGTCAGCACGCTACCAACTTGCCTACCGGGCGCACAAATTAATTTTAATTTAATGTGAGAAAAACATGATATAAAGTAAAATAAAAAAACATGATTTCAATTTTTTTTTTATTAATTTAAAGTTTGTTCTCCAGTGTTTTTGTAATAAAATACGTAAAATAAAAAAAAATTGATTTAAATTTTTTTTTATTAATTTAAAGTTTGTTCTCCAGTGTTTTTGTAATAAAAAACAAAGTTTAAGATTTGTAATTGATATTTAATCGAACTCAAATTGGTTTATATAATTTTTTCTATTAATCAAAAATTTGTTTTTACCTTATACGCCATTCACAACCATTATTTGTAAGTGCTTTAGCTGAGATTTGCAATTATCTCAAAACTCGTAAACAGTCTCAGGACCCTTACGGGGTTCCTCACCGGTCATTGTTCTGTCAGGGTTTTCACAAGCAGATGGGACAGGGACATACCGGACTTTTGCAGGTTGTTCGAGGACGTTGAGGAGCTGGAGACAGTTGAGCATATAATGTGCCACTGTCCTAGGTTGCAGGGTCTCAGACTGAAACGGCTAGGAGATGTTTCTAGTAAGGGGACGATAGGAGCTGGTTCTGGGGAGTATATATCCTTTCTATCTTTCTTTATATCTATCTTTCAATCTATCTATCTGTCTATTTCTATTCTTTCTTACTTTTTTCACTGAAAGGCTTCACAATGGACCGTATTGGTCTCCGAGTGGAGATGTGCCCTTGGGCACATAACCCCATAACCTTACCTCCTGCCGGAATACAATATTTATTAACTTTAGATAAGATACAACATTAATATTGATTGGGAACCCTTTTTATAAAGGGATGAATAGTGTAAAGATGTTTTTTTTTTTTGTTTTTGGTTTGATAATACCATAATTAACACAAATACACATTATATACACATATAAAATACACATTTTTGGATTTTTACTAAAATTTAAAAAAATTTTTTTTTAAATTATCCACCCTTATGGAATGTGTTTAGTGAGTACTATTATGTCACTAAACACAGCTTAAATCATTGCCAAACCACAGACTTAAGAGATCCGACACAAGTGACAGCTGCAAAATTATTTATAAAAGCCGTATTTTTTAAATAACTTTTTCTGAATGCGTATGAGAACGGTAAGAACGTTGAATTACCCGGTATTGTAGTTATTATATTAGTTATTTTGAAGAGTTACCATCAAAGCTATTTTGAGAAAATTTGTCAGTGCTCCCAGACTTTAAATTTCTAACTTTTTTTATATGTAAAACCGGTGCTCAATTTAAGGGAAATTACAAAAATTGTAGAGTTATCGTTCAATTCGAATCAGTGAACTAGTTCGTTGGTTTTTGTTTTGACCGGTGACTGAACCGCGTGTAGTGAACTGTGTTGTTCGTTTGACAATTTATTACGCACTATTCTTATTTTACGAGTTTTTAAACAAATTTTACAGTACATAGACAAAAAGAGTTATAAAATTGCAACTTTTCTAACAAAAAGTGTTTTATTTTGTGTAAAAACATGTTATTTTTATGACGTTAATTGTTTTTTCCCAATTTGGAACAATATTATTACTATTTGCTAAAAAATAGAGGTGGAATTGATTTATGAATAAAAAGAAAAAAATTACCGATTGAACGAAAAGATCGAATATAGCTGAAAAATCATATCGTTCAATTGCGTGAGTCGTTCAATTTAGCTAGTTCGTTCGTATTCACTCACTCTAAAAAATGTCTAAAATAAAGAATTAGAGCAATTTAAGTAAATTTTAAATCATATGGACCGAAAAAAATTTTTGTTTGAAAGAAAAACGCGAGGAAAGCTTGTTACACAGAAAAACGTTCTTCAGGGTCATATTTTTGTATATTTTGTACATGTGCTCGCTAAAGTGCACTTTTGCCGGTACGTCTGTTCAAAAAGTGAAATAACAGAATTTTCAATGCTGGCAAAACCATGGTCTTAAAATAGATTTTCGAAAATAAAATTTAAAAAATTTTCATTTATTGGTAGCGATTCCTATTCTCACTTTTACCATTCACCTCAGTTTTCGAACCTTATTTTCTCTCAAATAATACAAATTTATAAATTTTTTATTGTCCAATCGTCTTTACAATAAACAAATATTTATAAATCTGAAATCAAAATGGAACTAATAATTAACACTCGGGAAATAATGAGATTCGAAAATTGAGGTGAATGG
The DNA here is from genome assembly GCA_021234595.1 of Delia radicum. Lineage (NCBI taxonomy): Eukaryota > Metazoa > Arthropoda > Insecta > Diptera > Anthomyiidae > Delia > Delia radicum. The sequence continues at coordinate 189,857,238 of CM037855.1, read as the reverse complement.
TGAAAGTGAGAATAGGAATCGCTACTATTATTTTTTTTTTTTTTTATAATTTTATATTTTCCCAACAACAACAATTAAAAATATAAATATTGGACTATTTTTAAATAATTTTTGGAAAAGGTCCTATCAAAATTTATTTTTTCAAATAATTATTTGGTAACTCCGGATAACCGTCATGCATATTCCCGGTTGTAGTCAAGGTATTGAAATTTTTTAGGTTTTTAAATCACCTACTTATCTTTATCCAGTAGCTGTTTAAAAGTACTGTGTCGGACGGATTTGACATGAATAAATAGTGGTTTATTATCGTTTAGAATACTATTAATGTGCCATCAAATTAAAAAAAAAAAAATTACCCCAATTTGAAATATCGTCACCTCAAACGCAAAAGGGAGTATCAACACTATTTTTTTTTACAGGAAAAGCGATAAACGTTGTAGAATTAAAGCTACGTTAGATTTAAAGGATATATTTTCTTTTCTAGCTTAAAACACGACTATAGACTTATTTCTAAAAGATTTTTTAATTTTTTGTTAATACAGTGAACTCTCAGAAACGTGACTAATTTTTGCAAGGGGTGTTGGCGTTTCTGGTTTTGTTCACGTTTGTGATTGAAATTTTTTTTAACTATTTTACTACAGAATTGATCCACTAAGAATAAATTATATTCCAAGTACTTAAGAACCAATCATTATATTGATTATTTAACAAAAAAAAAATATGAAAAGATTTTGAATATTTTTCTCCTGAAAAATTCTTAAATTCAAACATACATTTAATACTGTAGAAAAATATTAACATTTTAGGAAATTTTTCCTATTAGCAAACTTTCTGATTCTGGGACTTTTTTAAATAGACCAAATTCAGAATCTAAGACAATTTTTGCATACCCAAATTATTGATTTTAATACGTTTTTGATATTAAACAGTTCTTAATTTCTAATACATTTACTATAAAAATAACTGCCAATTCTATTTAAATTTTATTCTAAACGTTTTAAAACAATTTTGATATAAAAAATTCTTAAATTCGGAGATACAGGAAAAGAGTTAAAGAGTTTTTCTGTTCACGTTAGAAAAGGTGTTTGCTATAGGAACGTGGTGAAATTATTATTTGGGGATTCCCCAAATTACTAAAATGTTGAAGAAAAATAAACATTTTTTGTAAAAAAATGTTAGAGCTATTGAACTTTGTTCAAGTTTTTTAATAGTCAATGTAAAAAAAAAGTGTTCATGTTTCTGGGACGTTCATTTTACTGGATATTCCCGTTTCTGCGAGTCCACTGTAGTCTTCGATTGTTACGCCTTTTTGGCATGTTTTTTTTTTTAACCAAAAAGACGTAACAGCATTGAACATGATAAATTGGATGTAGCTCAAAATTGTGATTTTTTTTTTTTTTTTGAATATTAGTAGGTTTTTCCAAATTCAAAAATTGACAAAAAGAATCAAAGCCAATTTAGCTATTCAAAAAAAAAAGAGTTACTTTTTTCGTACAAATGTGTTGCGCCTTTTTGTTTTTGAAATTCATGCAGGGACATGTAATTTAGTCAATGTAAACACTCGCTTTTGATTTTTTTTATTATTACGCCCTTTTGCATTTTAGATGACCATATATACTCGTCACATATGGTGGAGGGTATAATGTCGTTCAGCCAGCGCTGCCAACTTTGACGATTTGTCTCCATTTTGACGATTTTTGCAACGAAATATGAAAAAATGACGATTGAAGATTTCACAAAATTTATTGTATGGAATATGACGATTAATAAAAATTTGCAATTTTTATAGAATTTTTAAATTTTTTAATTTATTTCTCTAAAATTTGCGGACAAAATTTGATCAAGTTTCTTTTTATTTAAAACATCTAAGGAAAATGTGATTTTTTTTTATTTTAATTTTATTTAAAAAAAAAAACGAAATTCGAATGTATTTTTTTTATATATTTTACAAAGGCAAATCCAAAATCTTTATTTTTTAATAATTTAAATCACTTAGCTTCAAAATCAATGATAAAAGAGTGATTTTCTACATATCTGATTCTTGGTACATAAATATTTTTCTTTATTTTCCTCTTTATTGTATGCCCGAATTTTATAAAACGAAATATCGGGAAAAAATTTAAAACTAAATGAATTTTGCAGATTTTAAAATAATTACAAATAAAGTGATTAAAACTAAGTTGTGAGTAAAATTTCTATTGTTTTTATTGAAATATAAGGAGTTTTCGGAATGGCGATTTTTTGACGATTTCTCATTCTCAAAATGACGATTTTGAAGATTTTTTCAACAAAATTTGACGATTTTTGAACAAATTGGGTTGGCAGCACTGCGTTCAGCAGAGTTAGTAATTATATAGCGCTAGAAGTCACCAGTATCAGTTTTTAAGTTTTTCTGCTAACTGCTCCTCCCAAAGTTAGAGCGTATTAATTATTTTGTGTTGGTAGAATATTTTCTAAATGTTAGTTTTTTTTAGTTCATTTAAGGGGCATGCCACGAAAATACATTAGAAAAACGACAAAGCCATCTATAGACAAAAGTGATTTGGTAGAAGCAATAAAGGATGTCAAAATAAGAAAAAGGACAGTGTATTCCACCGGACGTTATTATAATATTCCAATTCACAACTTATACCGTTACATTCATATATTGGATGCGGAAAAAATAGACACTTCGAAAGATGAAGATTTGTATGATTTTATCGAAAGACATACCAAGCATGGTGGCTCTAATAGTGTAAGTATAATGGTAAATAATAAAAAGTATTAAAACCTTTAGTTTCGTTAATTTCCAGATTTTTAATCGTTCTCAAGAACTAGCTCTAACGGAATATGTAACATCGAAAACGTCCAAACTTAGTAATGAGCTTACAATAACTAATTTGAGAATGTTAGCCTTTGAATACGCAAACAAATTAAAAATTCAATATCCGGAAAATTGGAATGAGACAAAAATGGCTTCTTGGGATTGGTATTATGGCTTCATGAAGCGCCATCCAAATTTCATAGCTCAACCAACAAAGCAAGAAGTCATTTTAAATGACAATGACCCAGTGATATCCTCTTCTGAATGGGAAACATTAAAAGAAATTAGTCCAGTGCAATTGTTGCAGCCAAAACAAGAATCTGATAGAGATATAATATTAACATCACCGGAAGTTAAATGTCAATTTAAGAAGCAGACAGAAAAACCCAAATTAAGTAAGACTATAAAAACATCACCTGCAAATGAGCTTCTGCCTAAGAAAAATTTTGCAACTAAACCGGCCTTTAAAAAGGAAAGACTATCGTCATCCTCCTCATCATCCTCATCAACTTCATTAGATAGAGATTTATGCATAATTTGTTTAAATGAATTGCCCATAAAATTAGATTCTGAGAATTCCGTAAACTGCCACACATGCAGGAGAGCTCTTCATTTGTATTGTGCACACATATCAGCCAGCTTTTGTGACTCTGAGTATTCGGATGAAGATTAATAACTTTTTTTTCTTTGTAGATACTTATTGTATTGATTTTTCCTTTGTTGTTTTCTTAGTATTATATTTTTTCTTAGTATTATATTTTTCCTTATCTCTTTCTTTGGTATTTATCTGTTATTAAACATAAGTTACGATAAAATTCATTTTGTTTTATTTTAAGTACTTTATTTCTATTGCCACTTCCCCCAAACGTCTTACTTCACTCCAAAATATCTTTTTTGAAAAAGAAAAAATTATAAAAATTAAACAAGCAAAAGAGTAAGTTGACAAGTTAGTTGACAAATAATATAAACTAAGTAATCACTCTGCATAATGTGTACTGAAAGACTTTTTGTCTGTTCCTTTCAGTAGCTAGACAAATAGTGTTACCATTTCACTCTAAATTACCCAAAAAATATAATGTCCAACAGTCCATATCTTGAAAACTAAATAAAAATGTAAATAAAATTAATTTAAAATAAAAAACTTAATAAAAAAACGATACCGAATATTCGCTTAGGCATTATTTACTCGTCCGAAATCTTAACTTTTTTAAAGATTTTGTTATCAATATCCTGGCATGGTTAAAATGATAACTTCAACTGTGCATAATTACTACATCAACGAATCATTGTTTTCAACTTTTATTCCATAATTTTTTGAAAACAAAGATGACAAAGCCAATTGTGATAATATTTTGTTGTTGTTTTTGTTTTTTATTTGATATTTTAAATTTTGAATCTCGCTCCTAGACGAGGACAAGAAATTCTCATTGAGTTTGTGATTTAACATAACAAATATCTCTAGAAATTCTAATAACAAAGTCCCCTGAAGATTTCCTTGGGCAGGAATGAAATCCGGATAGGGACACGCCTATAGCAGATTGTTCACAATTTGTTAAATAAGTTTTGGGACTGTAGCACATTTAATTACTATAAAAAAAAACTATTTATTTGTTTGTTGATGGCACGACAATTGTATTGAATTTATCTCTCGAGTGTTTGGAGATTGAGTAATACCAAATGGATTCCAAAAGTTAAAAGCAAAGGATTTAGAAATATTTTACATAAGTCCAGATATCATTTTGAAAACCTCGTAAAGTATATATATTCTTGATCCTTATTCAATTTAAATCTGATTTTGCGATGTCTGTTGAAATTTTGACCTAGATTGATGGAAATCTTCGCGAAAAGTTTAGCAGTTCAAATGCGAGTTAACATAGTAGCGTCTGGTATATAAAATAGTATGTTATATTTTTTAACCTGACGCTTAGAGGTAAATAATATTTTAAATTCACCTCAAATTTTTATTTCCCTCAAAAAAATGTTCCATGAAACATTTTTTTACCACAAAATTAGTTTTTCACTTCAAAAATGTTTTTTTATCAGACAATTTTTTTACACACAAAAAGTTTTCACCTTAAAATAATTTGTTTTTACCTCTAAAATAATTTTTTTTTAAATTTTTTCATTATTAAGTTTGATATAATTTTTATTAAAAATAAAAATTATGTGTTTTCGACCTTTAATTGTACAATGAAAATGTAATGAAACCTAGTTCTCATTTAGTGAGAAAACTAGTTTATTTGAATGTTTAGTTCTCATTTAGAGAGAAAACTAGTTTATATGAATGTTTGATGTTTTGCATGGGATTGTCACTTCTCTCAAAACGTGTTCTGATGATAGGAACATAGAAAATTCCCGAAATAGATCTATCAACACATTCCTGAAAGTGGTCAATTAATAAATTTGAAAACAAAAACTCTATAGATTATTTGTTAGGACGACAATATCCTAATAAAGAAATATAGAGTATGGCCTCATTTTAATTTTTTCATTATTTTTACAGTTTGCCTACCAAATTTCATATTGTAAACGAGCTAAATTTTGAACTAGATTTCATAAAAGTGTAAATTCAGTATAAGCGACATCTTTAAGAGAAAAGAGAAAGAAGAGAAAAGAGAAAACTGCAAAATAATCTATGAATAACTCAAATAATTCACAATTAGAGTTAAAAAATATCAATACTATTGAGAACTGTTAGAAATAGATCAAAAGAATCCCTAAAAAGCTGAAATCATTCACAAATAGTTGTAAATTAAAGATACATTTGAATATTTGATAAAACATAATTGTTTTTAAATTTATTTTTTCACATTAATTGTATTAAATAAAAATATGTTTAATATTATATCATCTTAAAAGACTACATACATAATTTTAAGTCTCGGCTTTAGAAGCTCTTTCAAAAAATTCCACCATTAAGGGATAAACTTCATCATACTGTTCACTTTTCTTGCGTCTGACACCATCACGATAACGTTGTAAGGCACCCGAAATTAATTCTAATTTTTCACGTTCGTTGGTGTGACCCTCCAACCATTCAATTAAACGTTCATTAGACCAATTGACCGTTGTATGTGGCGACTGCAACTCAGGACCAGCATGAGCAAATAGTAAAAGTAACACAATATAGGAGGGTACTAAAGAATCCGATCCTATAGTTTGTTTAACTAACTCCAAGGGCTTTTGAACAATTAGGAAGGACATGGCACGCAGTAAACGTGCTGAATTTCCCAATTCCGAAAGATTAGAACATAATGGTTTCAAAGTATTTTCCATATGTAAACAATCATTTTTTAATCTTAAACGACCAGCTTGACTTAAAGGTCGTAAAATGCTAAGATTGTGGATAAAGAATTCAATACATCTTTTAGCAACTTCTTGGCCACATTTTGATAAAATTTCTTTATCATCATAAGATGAAATATGATTAGTCCAAGCACGATTGATAAATTCTTGTAATTCTTTCATATACATAGAGGGACCGGCCGTAGAAATTTTTGCCGAATTTAAACCCGGCTCTCGATGAATACTTAAGATGATAATATTAATGGTAGATATTATAGAATCCATTATTTGCTGTAATATTGTGGTTATTAATAAATCGGCCTGTTCTATGGATTTAGCTATATCCGATTTGGCTGTCGATTGAGATTTAACAAATTGTTGTCCTAAATCTTGTAACATACGTCTAGTGGAATCTTTAAAGTAAAATAATATATTAGCCAATAAAGTATTTTGTATTTGTTGTGTATTGGGCAAATCAACAACTTGTACAGAATCAGGACCCAATTTTATTTGTGATTCCATTTTAGTACAAAAATCTTTGCTACACGATATGAATACAGCCGCTATAGCATTTGTTAATCTAGTATCTACAAGAGCATTACTTAATTCTGTAGAAGCTACTCTTATAAAGTTATCAACTGTCTCATTATTGGGTAAATCAACACCAGCCATACAGGCTTTCATATTGGCGGCACATTTTGTAACATATCCCACTTCCAGGGGTGTAAACAAATCATCATCAAATTGAAATTCTTTATTGACTTTCTGCTCTAAACCTCTGATAGAGGATAATAATTTTGATAGGCCTTCTTGCAATGTTTGCGTAATATGTGCTGGGCATTCTTTGAATGATTTTCTCAATAGATCTTGTACAGCCTGCCAAAATCTTATTTGTATAGATTGCTCTGCCGTTGAAGCAGACATGCCAAATTGTTGAACTTCATCTAAAGCTTTTTTGAGTAATTGTATTTGTGTACAACATTCATAGAGTTCATCGTAGAGTAACCAATGTAAAGATTTCCAAAATTTAGCACGAAAATTTTGTGTAGTTGTTAATTGTGGTGTTTTTCCTGGTCCCCTAAGAGCAACTGCTGCGGCTGGTTTTGGTGACGAAGTAGTTGCTTTTGTAGCATCCGATTTATTTAGTACTGATATATCATTACCAGCAAAGCATTCTTTAAGAGATTGTTCTAAATCCGAAATGAATGTTGTTACCAAATTATCCAAAGATTTTTCCAAGGTATTGAAATTTATAAAGACCTTTTTATTAAGAATAAATATAATAAAGTTTAATAAATTATAATCATTTGAATAGGTAGAAATAGTAAGATTATTATCAGGGGGAGGAACGTCATTGCACTTAAAAAGTGTGCTTTAGGCGCCTATAATATGCATCAAAAATCTTAAAATATGCACATAAAATTTAAAAATATTTACTTACAATTTTTTATTATTATATTAAAAACAAAAAATTCAGTCTCATTGTTTTCTTTAAATACAAAGTATATAGGGATTAAATAAACTTAATAAAATCTTTATATAAATTGAGTGTTTATATATCCAAACGTAAAATTTAATCTATTTGTTCCTAAAATTTATTTAAATATAGAAAATGACCGCGCAACGACGAACTTTGTGATCGGTGTATTTTCTTTTTATGTCTATTGATTTTCTGAGTTTTATCACATATGTCTTCTAAAAAGCTTAACTCGAGGGTTTCAAAGAAAAATAACAAAAAAAAAAACGTGAAAAGAGAGACACTTAAATTAATAATTTTCATATTTTAAAGCACTTTTAATTAAATTTTAAAAGATAAATAGCATTATTTAACATATCCTCTGAATACGTCTTGCAAAACTAAACAATATTTTAATTATTTATGTTGAAAACTACGCACCTAAAAATCCACTTAAAACTGTTTGTCCTAATCCCAATTTGCATATAAAATTTTATTATAAATTAATATTGAGATTTCTTTTCGAGAAACTAAGAAAAATGCAATAAAAATATGCATTTAAAGCAAAATTAGTAAAAAAATATGCAATAAAAATATTCATTTAAAGCAAAATACCCAGGTGAAAATGTTCATATATGATCATATATTGCCATATATGGTTTCATGTATGAGCATATATTGTTCCATATATGGGCATATATGAACATATATGTAATGTATGGGAGCATATATGGGTAAATACATTTAAATGAAAAGTTCATATATTGATATGAATGACACCATATATGATAATATATGATAATATATTGCATATATTGGTTCATATATTGGTTCATTTATGCCATATATCTCCATATATGAATTCATATATTATTCCATATATGGTTAATATTTTTTTTTTTTTTTTTTTTTTTTATAATTTAACCAATACTCAGGGGATGCCCCCTACTCATGCAGTGCATTGTATTGATCAGGAAAATAAGGTATGGGAAGGAGGAAAGAGGGAGTAGTGTTTGTGGATACTTGATTTAAATTTTTCTAAATTGTAAGTAACAGGGAAGACTTCTGCGGGAAGTTTGTTCCACATACGAATCGTTCGACTAAAAAACGAATTTTCTCTGTAATGCGTTGTGCGAAACACAGGACAATCAACTACAAACGGATGTGCTCTACTAGATAAGCGAGTATTACGAATAAAAACTCGGGCTCGTGGAATAAGTTCACTTATCTCAGATGAGCATCTCCCATGGTAATATCGATAGAAAAGTGACACACAACCCACATTCCGACGATGCTCCAATGAATCAATAGAGTTGGATACACTACTGTCATTGATAAGCTTCACCGCCCTCCCCTGAACACGGTCCAGAAGCTTCAGAATAGACAGTGGAGCCCCTGCCCATATATGAGAGTTGTATTCCATTTTTGGCCGGATATAGCTGGTATAAATAGTAAGGAGATCGGATGGAGTGAAGTAAGTCTTGCACCGTTTTAGAAAACCGAGACACTTGAATGCCTCTTTCGACACTTGAAATACGTGCTTATTCCAACGGACATCACACTGTATTCTCATGCCCAGAACATCAAGAGTATCCGGTAGTGTGTTCATAAAATTCAAATTCAATTACTCATCATAAAAATAACATAAAAAAACAATTAAACAATGAATGTAGAAACATGAACTAGAAAACCCAAGTAACAAATAAAAAGATATCTAGTTACATTCAAGTAGTGTGTTGTCAATATGTTTTCTATGACTTGACAATGACACAAAAGAATTTTACCCAAAATGTTTTGTGGAATACGGTCAACGTGCAAAGCATATGTAGGCCACCTACATTGTAGTACAAAGAAAAATGCATGTTTGTTGTAATTGTCATAAATGTAAATAATATTAGAATTTATATAAAAGTAGTTGTAAGTATTGTAAGTAAGTCAGTCGTGAATGGACAGAAGATAATATTAAAATAAAAAATATTAAAATAAACCTAAAGTGTTTTAATAAACTTAAATTGAGTACATGGCGATCCTGCGGATGAATCCTGAACTTAATAAATAAACATCAAATAAACATCGATAAATAAACATCAAATACTGCATCAACGACTCCATCAAAGACTGCATCAACTACTCCATCAACAAATGAAGGATGAAATGACGATGAACTAAAACCAGCTATAGTATAAATGAAATTTCTACAACACCGGCAGCGACAACAAAATAATCAAGTTAAGTAAAACATTTACTAAGTTATTATAAGTGAAGTTGAAAGAAAATAATTTTTGTCAAGAGCAATTAAAAGAAAAGAATTTTTGTCAATATAAATAAATGGGAAACCAAAAATCAGTTCAAGAGACGGTGCTCGCAGCACCAACTGCTGTTAGTGTTAGTGTGGAAGTAATTATTTTAATTTGTGTCGTTACGACAATAGCGGTAATAATACGCTATCTAAAACGTTACATAAAGAAACAGATAAGAAGAAACGGTATTAGAGCTCAGTTGCAAAATGTTTAAAGAACTGTATATATAAAAAAAAAAATAAAGAAACCCCGAAGCAAAAGAGAATGTAAAAATAATTGATTAATAAAGAAAAAGAATTGTGAAGAAATTTTGTGTTTTAAAAAAAAAAAAATAAAGAAACCCCCGAAGCAAAAGAAAAATGTAAAATTAATTAATTAATAAAGTAAAAGAATTGTAAAAAAAAAAAAAAAAAAAAAGTTTTGTGTAATGTAAATTTAAGAAAGTATAATTGTGTCATAAATGGAAAAGATAAATTCAGATCTAGGCAGGTTAATCTCGAATGGGAAAAAATCATTGAACAACCCGTATACAGCTGAGGCTATAGCAGCTAAGAAAGAAGAACTTAGAGAAATAAAAGTAGAAGTAGAAAACTTACTAGGTAGCAAGGGTATTACAGAAGCTCAGAAGGAAGGTTGTATAGAAGGGTTTAATAAATTATTAAAGGAATACTTAGACGTTTTGAAACAGCACGAGGAGAATAGAAGGAGATTAGAATTAGCTAACAATCTAGAGTTGGAAAATCAAGGAAGATCAGAGGTTAACATTTTAGAATTAGATCCTGAAAACAATATAGAGGTTGAGATGGATACCGCATTAGATATGAACGAATTATCTTCCGTAGCGAAGTTAATTCCGAATTTCAGTGGGAATAAAGAAGATTTGAGTATATTCGTTTCGTGTCTTGAAATAGTTAATGCTGGCGTACCAGTATCAAAACAAAAATCATTGTTCGATTTCGTGTACAAGACCAAACTGGATACCAAAGTCCAGATCAGGGTAAGGCAGATAGCGATACCCAACACGGTTCAGAAACTGGTAGTAGCATTAACAAAGGCATTCAAGCCAACAAAGAGTCCAAATGTATTATTGAATGAGTTGACTCACATAGTACAAACTCAAGATTCTATTCGGAAATTCGCCAATAAAATAGAATCATTGGTATCAGAGCTTAGTGAAGTGCAGATAGCAAGTTTAGGCGAACAGAGTAGGGAAACAATTATACAGAGCAATGGATTAATTGCGTTCAATTCTTTTAAAAATGGTCTCAAAGACAGGGAGATCATTAAGACGATCGAAGCGAGTCGTGTTAAAACCTTTACAGAAGCTGTTGTTATAGCGGAAGAAACAGCGTCTGATATGACTCAGAACCAAATAATGTTTCAGAATGTGCGTTATAGTGCTAATAATGATAGTAACGGAAGAAAGAATAGACGTTATGACAATAAAAAAAAGTACAACAATAGGAATAATAATGAATGTTGGAAATGCGGCGGAAAGCATGGCGATAGATGCTACGCTGAGGGTAAAAAATGCGACAAATGTGGTAAAATGAACCACTTTGCGAAGAAGTGCCTTTCAGGGAATAGTAACAGTAACAGGGGTAATGGAAACACCAATAATTATAATAGTAACAGAGATAACCACCGGGGTAATAACCGTAATGAACGTTCAAACAGGAACAGAAATATAAATCATATAGAGGGTCAGGGAAACTCCCGAGATCCGGAGACTGTAATGTACACAGAATCTCCGGAGCAACACCAGACAAACCAGTAGAATTGAAGAGGGTATACAGCATTTCATCGAACTTAAAGAATTATGTAAAGTTGAATGTACAAGGATCGGACAATGTATTGACTTTTCTTATCGATACAGGAGCTGATATTTCCTTGTGCAAAGAAGACGTTTTACATAATTACGATAAGGATCCAGATGATTACTGCTGTCTAACTGGAATCTCAAAAGGGGAAATTAGATCTTTGGGTTCCACGTTAGTAAAAATACCACTTGGCGAGTCGGTGGTAGAACACAAGATGCAACTGGTGAAGTATGATTTTCCAATCTATACAGACGGTATAATTGGGAGAGATTTTCTATGTAACTACAATTGTAATATTGATTACAATAAATTTATCCTGACAGTTAATGTAGTGGGTGAATCGATAATACTCCCCATACACGATAATACCTACAGAGTGAGCATGGTGGAAATTCCTCCAAGAACTGAAATGATTATACCTTTCAGATTGAATTTAGAGGAAGATAGTGTGATTTGTAACCGAGAAATCACGCATGGCATATTTTTAGCCAATGCCATAGTTCCGAAAGAGGGAAGTCAACATGTGAGATTGTTGAATGTCCTTGATAAAACAGTGGTGGTAAAAAACCTGAAAATAGAAACTGTTCCACTGATAAATTATGACATCTACAAAACGAGTAATGGTAACACACCTCATACGAGGGAAAGATTCGAAAAATTACTAAGTGAACTAAAGCTAGATAATACTGATGTTAGAGCAAAACAGGAATTAATTAAGATATTGGAGAAATATCAATCGGTTTTTCATTTGGATGGTGAAAAATTAACCACCAATAATTTTTATAACCAGACAATTCAGTTACAGGACACGAGTCCGGTATATATTAAAAATTATCGTCTGCCACAGACGCATACTGATGAAATAAATAACCAGGTAAAAGGCCTGTTGAAGAACAAAATTATTGAACCGTCAATAAGTCCTTACAATGCCCCACTCTTGTTGGTTCCAAAAAAGGGACAGACTGATTTAAAGAAATGGAGATTGGTCGTAGATTTCAGGAAACTGAATGATAAGATCGTAAATGACAAATTTCCGTTAACAAGATTGGATGATATTTTAGATAAACTTGGTAGAGCTAAATATTTTTCGACATTGGATATGACGAGTTCGTTCCATCAAATAGGACTAGAGCAGGAATCTAGACCTTACACTGCATTTTCGACCCCCAATGGTCATTATCAGTATACCAGATTACCTTTTGGTCTGAAGATTTCCTCAAATAGCTTTCAACGTATGTTGACGATAGCACTTTCTGGATTGGAATCCGAAGCATTTTTGTATGTGGACGATGTAATAGTTTTTGGATGCAGCTTGAAGCATCATAATGAAAACTTGCTAAAAGTATTCGAACGATTAGCAAAATATAATCTTAAGTTGAATGCTGGCAAATGTTGTTTTTTAAAACCTGAGGTTATATACTTGGGACATTTGATAACAGCGAATGGTATCAAACCTGATCCAAGTAAATTCGAGGCAATTTCAAAATATCCAGTACCAAAAAATACTGACGAAGTCAGAAGGTTTGTAGCTTTCTGTAATTATTACAGAAGATTTATAAGTAATTTTGCACAAATCACAAATTGTTTAAATGAACTACTTAAAAAGAAAGCTAAGTTCATTTGGACCGATCAATGTCAATCTGCATTTGAAACTTTGAAAGCAAAGTTAATCAGCCCCCCCATACTCCAATATCCAGATTTTACCAAAACGTTTGTATTAACAACAGACGCGTCGGATTTTGCTCTCGGTGCAGTTCTCTCTCAGGGAACGATAGGTGAGGATTTACCGATATCCTATGCAAGTAGATCACTCAACAAATATGAGAGAAATAAACCAGTCATAGAAAAGGAACTATTAGGTATTTACTGGGGAATTCAATTCTTCAGACCATACCTATATGGTAGAAAATTCACTGTGGTAACTGACCACAGACCATTGATAGCTTTATTTTCACACAAGAATCCAAGCTCAAAATTAACGAGGATAAGGTTGGAACTTTCCGACTATGATTTCGACATAGTATACAAAAAAGGTTCGAATAACACCAATGCGGACGCATTGTCAAGGATACAGATAGATTCAGACACTTTGAAATCCATGATACCATCGGAAAACGACGAAAACTTAAAGAAAACATTGATAGTAACTAGAGGCATGACCAATAAACAACGAAAAGAGGAAATAGCAAATGAATCGAAGGATAGCACTTCTCATGGTGAGTCTGATCAACTCCATGTTTGGGATTGTGTATCCATGAATGACGTGAAGCGCGCAAGGAAATTGAAATTCAAATTTGAGAATAGGCCGATATGTAGTGGAAATACGATTTACTACGTAGTAGAGGATGATAACAGAATGAATGAAACACGTGTTAGATGTAGCGATAATCCAAAGTATTTACATAATCTTTTGGAGAAACTATCATCTTATTTAGAGAAAACGAAATATAAAGAATTTGCACTCGCTAGAGACGATGCAATATTTAGTAGAATGTCTGCAGACGAATTTAAAAGAAAATATAATGAAATGAATAAATTGAAAAACAGAAACGTCATAATAATGCTATATAGGAAACCTCAAAACGTAACAGATGATAACAGAAAGATGGAATTAATAGAGTTATTCCATAATACCCCACAGGGAGGTCATTTCGGAGTTAGAAAGACTCTTTTGAAAATTAAGCAAAGATATATATGGAAGAATATGTCCAAAATGGTAAAAGAATATATAAGAAAATGCGACTTATGCCAAAGAAACAAATTGGTTAAACATACAAAAGAACCATTGAAGGTAACAGATACCCCTTCACAAAGTTTCAACACAATAGTGATTGATACTGTAGGTCCCCTTAGACCAACGAATAAACTAAGATACATATTAACAATGCAATGCGAATTGACTAAATATGTAATTGCTTGTCCTATGGAGACTAAAGAAGCAAAATCAATAGCTAAGGCATTAGTGGAAAATGTAATACTGAAATACGGTTTATTTGACATACTAAAATCTGATAGAGGAACTGAATTCACGAATGAATTGATGAAGGAAATCTGCAAATTATTACGGATTGAACAGAGATTCTCAACTCCATATCACCACGAGACTTTAGGTACAGTAGAAAGAAACCATAGAGTTCTTAACGAGTACTTTTTGTCTTTTGTTGAGAACGAATCTTGGAATGAATGGATTCCTTATTACACTTTTGCATATAACATCACTCCTCATGTAGACACAGAATACTCACCATTTGAACTAGTATTTGGAAAGTTACCGAGTTTGCCAGGTGATGAAGTCATGAATCATCCGAAGGTATATAACTTTGATAACTATGCAAATGAACTTAAAGCGAGGATGAAATATTCGTTAGATAATGCAAGAAAGTTGTTAAAATTGGTTAAAAGGAACAGGGAAATAGAATCCCATACAAATAGCAATAGCATAGAATTAGAAATAGGAGATCTAGTATTAGTAAAAGTAGGCAATAGAACGAAAAGTGAGCCACCTTATCACGGCCCATATACAGTAGTAGATATAGATGATCTGAATATTTTAGTTAAAGTTAAGAATAACATAAAATCATATCATAAGAATTTATTAAAAAAATATAATGTTTAAGAAATATATATATATATATATGGAATATAATAATTTACAAATAAAACAAAAAGAAGAAAATATATGTATAATGTTAAAAAAAAGAGAGAATACATATACAAAAAAAAGAATTGTAATAAAATATAATAGGAAAAGAATAATGATGAGTAATACTTAAAATTTTGATAAATCATACAATTTTCGTCATGAACTACGAAAAGTGTAGGATTTCTCTCAAGGGCAAGGGTGTAGTGTGTTCATAAAATTCAAATTCAATTACTCATCATAAAAATAACATAAAAAAACAATTAAACAATGAATGTAGAAACATGAACTAGAAAACCCAAGTAACAAATAAAAAGATATCTAGTTACATTCAAGTAGTGTGTTGTCAATATGTTTTCTATGACTTGACAATGACACAAAAGAATTTTACCCAAAATGTTTTGTGGAATACGGTCAACGTGCAAAGCATATGTAGGCCACCTACATTGTAGTACAAAGAAAAATGCATGTTTGTTGTAATTGTCATAAATGTAAATAATATTAGAATTTATATAAAAGTAGTTGTAAGTATTGTAAGTAAGTCAGTCGTGAATGGACAGAAGATAATATTAAAATAAAAAATATTAAAATAAACCTAAAGTGTTTTAATAAACTTAAATTGAGTACAATCCGATTCCTCAATACCTATACCATCCATAGTTACAGATGACAATGTCAATTCCACAGCCCGTCTGTGGGTTAACATACAACATTGGGTCTTGCGTGCATTAAAATCGACCTTATTCGCGCGACCCCACTCGGAGATTGTAGAAAGGTCTTGATTGAGTGTGTCATTCATGTTCTGCCGCATGCCCTCTATCTCCAAAGAGCTTGGCCTATGATCGAATGAAAATGAATGACAAATGTTGCTGTCATCTGCAAAAGAGTAGATAGGGTTGATGGTCTGACCAAGAAGGTCATTAATAAAAATAAGAAAAAGGGTAGGAGAAAGAACAGAACCTTGCGGTACCCCCTGAATTTAGCTGAAACTCGTTTGATGAGACCCCATCTAAAACAACACGTATAGTGCGGTCTCTGAGAAAACTCGTTATAAATCGAGAGAAGACATTACCGACACCAAAAGCAACTAGCTTAGTCACGAGTGCCCCGTGCCACACACGATCGAACGCCTTAGAAATATCTAGAGCAACCACTTTACTCTCACCAAAGCGGTGGATTGACCGGCTCCAACGTTCCGATAGAAACGCCAACAGGTCTCCCGTAGATCGACCACTACGGAAGCCATACTGTCGATCATTTAAAAGTGAATTGGTCTCTAAATATTTCACAAGATGGTGGTTAACCATGGTCTCCATCACTTTGGAGAGCGCAGAGCAAATTGCGATTGGGCGGTAATTTTCAGGGTTGTTAGCCGCACCCTTTTTAGGGATAGGCTGGACATTGGCCACCTTCCAGCATGAGGGGAAGATTCCCGTACGGTACGAAGAGCTGAAAAGTTTTGCCAATGGACGTGCCAACGTTAAAGAGCACTGTTTCAGCACCAGTGCTGATATGCCATCCGGCCCCGGTGACTTATTTACGTTGAGATCCGCAAGAACCCTTTTGACTGCCCGGGCCCGAAAGAAAATCGAAGGCATAGTATAGGATACCCTTTCGAGAACGGGCAGTGGTTGATCGCTTTCCGGCAAGAAAGAATTTCTTGCAAAAAGTTCAGCGAAAAGGTTGGCCTTATCAACCGGGTCAGTGAATGATTGATCGTCCTTTAAAAGAGTTGGAATAGAAGAACTAGCATTATCCCTTACTCTTTTAACAAACGACCAAAAGGTCTTACTGCCCCGTGGAGCAGAAAGAACTTTGGCCCGTAGACGCTGTTCGTATAAAACCTTTTCGCATCTAAGTACCTTGGCACACTCGGTTCTCGCCTTTTTGCGGTGCAGATCAGTAACGGCGTTCTTATTCGAACGCCAATTACTGAACGCTGCCTCTCTGGATCTGACGGCATTTTTGCACGTCTGGTTAAACCAACACTTGTGTTTTGATTTAGCCGAAATATGCTTCGTTGGAATAAAAAGTTTCATTCCTAGCATAATAATATTGACTACCATTTCTGCAGCGGCATCGACGTTGTCGTCGAGAAAACAGATTTTCCAGTTAAAATGCCGAAAGAAATCGTTGAGCTCGGCCCAACGAGCTTTTTCATAGAGGAAAATAGAGCGTTTTGGCGCTAAGTTAGAAACGCTACGAAGAGTAGAATATGAAAAAGATGCAGAAATAGTACTGTGATCCGAATTGCCGAGAGGTGCAAGTATTTTCACTTCGTACTTTTCTGGGTGAGAAGTGAGGAAGAGGTCGAGAGTGTTCCGCGATTGCCCTTCAACACATACATTGTGTGTTGGCTCATTCACAAGTTGCGCAAGATCATTATGCGCGGCGAAAAGCTCAACGTATTGGCCCTCGGGAGTTGTATGGCTCGAATGGCGAATCCAGGATGAGTTGTGGATATTAAAATCACCAGCAACAACGATTTCACTATTCGGACAACTCTCCAAGATTTTCGAAATTGAATCGGAAAGGGCATCGAAGCCATCAAGGGATTTAGCCAATTCCGTGTTTGGACTTCTATATAGAAACCCGAAGTGCAATATGTGCGACCTGATCTGGAATTTAACCCAAAGAGAGCTAAATTCCTTATCATTACAGTGCAACTGTTGCTGATACTGGTACACAACATCATTGCGAATGTACATTGCAAGGCCCCTATGTAGAGAAAAAAGGGATAGAAGGTGATACCCAGGTATGTGAAAATCCTGTGGATCAGCATCCTCACAAACCTGAGTTTCACATAAGGCGAAAACATCCGGCCTATGAAAACGAATGTGAGCATATACAGAAAAGTAATTCGCTCTCAGTCCGCGTATGTTGCAGAAGTCTATACGAAATCTGCCTGTCATAACAAAATAAGAAAAAAATAAAATCAATGTTCCTTACGAGTGTATATGGGGCACAGTAGTCGAAATTGTTGCTGTAATTGGTTATTTAATGGCCAGTGTTATACCTTTGACAGTAAACAACCAAACAACAATTTGACTCCCCGCCCCCTATACACCGTAGACAATGGAAAAGGAAAGGACAATGACAATGACACTTATTAAGGAGGCATAAAAGCCCCTTGTTTGGTCATTATAAAAAACGGAGCCGTATAGCGAAGGTCAGATGTGTTTAAATGTATTGATGTTTGATGATGTTGATGCTTGTTGTTATTGTTGTTAATGCAGTTGTATTTAAATGTATTGCTATTTGATGATGTTGATGTTTGTTGTTATTGTTTTAAATTTAGTTGTTATTTAACGCTTTTTTTTTTATATAGATTTATGCATGATGTGTAGTTAATTTTATATTATGTTTTGTGTTTGTTATTTGTTTATGAATATGAATATTTTTTGTTTATTATTTTTTTTTTTAACAGAACGACACTAATAAGGGTTTTTTTTTTTTCATTTAAATTTTAAAAGCAAACGGAATTTATAGGGACTAACGCAAACACGACAAGACAAATTTAAAAACGTGTTGACAGCACGACGGACAAAACACTACTTTTTAACCCTTATTCTGCCGGTCTACGAGTTCTTGACAAAAATATATAAATTAATGTTTTATTGATTTATAAAGACGATTGCAGAGAACGAGTTTTGAATTGAAATTTGAGTTGAAAATCGATGAAAATTGGTCCATCAACTGATATTATCACTCTAAATATACCATTGGTAAAATTTGTTGGCGAGCACCTCCTTTCCGGGGGAGTTGTTCAAAGTTGGAATTTTGTTTTGCGATTTTATCCAAAAGATGTGTATAATATGTCCCCATTTATTAACCCATTACAAGCTATCTTAAAATTTTGAATTTTTTCATCTTTTTTTATTAAAAATTCGCAACTAAAAAACTAATAAAACCTCCAAGTTTAACCAAGTTTATATATTAACAAGGTTGTATTATACCATAAATGAAAGCTTGGTTATAAATCTTGGTTATAAATTACTGGCATCAAAACATACCTATAATACAGATAATTTTTAAAATAAATAAAAAAGACAGAAAGTTTAAAAAAAAAATACCAAATGTTAAACTGACTCGTAATGGGGTAATGAATGGGGACATATTACTCTTTGGAAATATATTTAAAACATCTTTCCGATGATGCCTAAATGATGCAGATCATTCACAACTTTTGTATAAAATCGCAAAACAAAACTAAAAAAAAGATTTTTTATATACGAGAATAAAGGAAAAGTAATAATATATGGCAATATACGAACATTCATATATGACCATATATGAACATTCATATATGTCCATATATGAGCATATATGTCCATATACCCTCAAATTTCGGATCCGAAAATATATGTATTCATATATGAACTCATATATGTGGCCATATATGATAATATATGAACTTTTTCACCTGGGTAATTAAAAATATGCATTTAACACAAAATATGCATTTTTAGCAAAATATGCAAAAATATGTACTAATGAATCGATGCAATTTTAACGCAAATCCTTTGATTCGCAAAGATATTTTATTTATCATGTTCTAAGACTTGGGGGAAAAAACATTTATTCCCGAGTAAAAACTTTTACATATAATCAAGCATTATTTTATAGAAATATATATGTTATTACATGCTATTATATGTACATAGATATGTTTATGTATGTTTATATATAACATTCTTTTGCTCCAATTTGTTTAATACGATACCACATATAATTACATCTTATTACATACCGACCAATATCTAATCGTTTATGACATATACAATTATATATCGTTAAGCTAATTATGTACGAATACATGTGTAATTAGATATGACACAAATCAAAATTATATAAAATAACACAGGCCAACACTCAATTTGCTTCTTTGTATTTATCAACTGGTTCTAGTTAATTTGGGTGCGCTGAATTCAAATCTGTAATCAGTTTGTCTCTATCAGCTCTAGTTTTCATGATATATATATATTTTAAGTATTTAAAAAGTAAAACTTTTCCATAGGAATTGCCGTATTTTGTAAAAGTAACAATGTGTGGGATGGACATATCTCAGGAAGTAGGAGGAGCTTATCCAAGATTATGTTATCAATCTCTTCTTTGGAAGATTCTATAGCAGATTAATGCATCAATCATATTTGTGGGTGGGGTTTGAGGGGTTAATTTTTAATTTCAAAATAGTGCTATTTTTGCCGTATTTTGTAAAAGTAACAATGTGTGGGATGGACATATCTCAGGAAGTAGGTGGAGCTTATCCAAGATTATGGTATCAATCTCTTCTTTGGAAGATTCTATAGCAGATTAATGCATCAATCGTATTTGTGGGTGGGTTAATTTTTAATTTCAAAATAGTGCTATTTTGCTATTTTTTTTCACATACCCATTTTTATTTTCGATTTACTTTCCTGTAGAACGAAAAATAAGCACTTTTTTCCTTACAACATTTTTTAAAAATCATAAGACTGCTCTTTAAAGTTTAAATTTCGCATTTTGACAGAAAAACTATGTTTTCGATAATTTCTCGATAGTTTTTCGGCATTTTCGAATGTTATTTCGAATTTTATACATTTATGGGGCTTAGAAAGCACCAAATTTCAATTTCATGTGTTTTTCAAATTCATTCGTATTCAGAAAGTAAAGAAACACAGGACATGGGCGGTAATTGTATTTTTTAATTAAAAAATGGAATACATTTGGTGCGTAAACTTGTTCCATTATCGAGAAAAAGTGAAATCGCAGTTCTTAGTGTTTTTCCATGTCCTACAAGATATTGAAAATAGAGCTTGCCTATTTGCAAAAAAAAAAAACACTAAAACAAAAAGTTATAACCCTAATGGAGATGTCTTATGGTCTCCATTGAGTATGTATTTAAAATTAATGAAATTTGTAGACCTTCGGTAAATTACTATTCAATGTATCAAAGAACTAATATAAAAATTGTGGAATTTGAATGCTCCTGTAAATTTTATATTCCCTCACCTTTAAAGCATTACAAATTTGCTGTTCATTTCTCTCCTGTAATCCAGTGACCAATTGCATTTGCGTCAAATTGCGCATCTTTTGTCTTGAATTTATAACATACGTTCTGGCGGATTGCACAAATTCTATTTTTTTTAAATCTTTATCTTCGATCAATTCATTTAATTCATAATGTAGCTCCGCCTGTTTCAGGATATCCTTAGTGTTTCGTAACTTTGTCGTTAAGGTCAACAGAGTCTTGGAGGATCTTAACAGATGTGATAGTTCATGTAAGCGTGCTAATACTCTAGATTGATTCTCAATCAATTGATATTGATGATCAACTTGCTGTTTAAGACGATATCCGGAATTTCGTATACGTTGCACATCATCGGCCAAGGAATTAAGGCCGGCATCGAAACGTCCAGCGTGGGTGGCTTGTTGTAATAGTGCACCATGTTTATCACGTACTTGTTGTTGTAATTCCTCATTAATATTATTGAGACGCTTGGTAAGTTCTTGAATTTGGTCACCAATTGTAAGATTCATAGCGGCCAGAGAGGCCGTAATATCTTCATCAATTTCTTTTTGTTGAGCTTCATTGGAAGATTCCAATTGTTGAACCCTAAGATAAAAATACTCGGTGTTTTTTAATGACAATTGTTATTACAAAATTAAAACTTACATGATTTTAAGAAAAAAAAATATAATTTTTTTTAGAATTGCAACGTCAAACAATAAAATGATGACAGTGTTGCCAATTATTTTTTTTTGCTATTTTCTAAAATTGTTCAAAAACCCCTTAGATTCACAAAACTATAAAAAAATCCCCTTAAAAATACATTTTTCCTAAAATTTATAATTTTTTAAGTTTTTTTTCGAATTCTTCGAATAAATATATTAAAATAAACTAAATTTGTTTCACAATTTAAGTGACAATTTAAGTGATTTGTATATAAAAACATTTTAAAAATTTTACGAAACCAATCGGACAGATATATTAGCCGGATTCATGTAATGTCTTATATAGTGTGAACATCGTATTTTTACAATACTAATGTCGTAAATGTTTTGCCAACGCTCGAAAGTTTATTATACAATTTGTTTTGTATTTTTATTATTTTTATTTTTATTATTTTTGTATGCATTAAATTTGTGTTTTGTTGCAACTCCTTTTTTATAAATTTTACAGACAATTCGTCGATTGATTATTGGAGAGCCGCACCGACCAAAAACATTTTTGCGAGAAAAACGATAAAGAAAGTTTACAACAAAATTATTAAATTTCTACAAGATAGGTTTTCTTTTTTGTTTGCTATATCTATAGCTGCATTTATTATAAACAATACTGTCAATTTTTACGCCTTTTTGCACTGAGTGTCCAGAGTTATTAACAAATTTTTAAAAAAATATTTTTTTATTATATGGCCTATAAGCCGTTTTTATCACAATTTTATTGTTTTTTTTTCAAGTAGGTCAAAAGTTTTTTTTTCTTTTAACCATTATAAAACTAGGTTGTCATAGTGCAAACCAATGCTTAAACTTTTTTATTGTTTTTTGTTTTATATGCGTTGCTTATTTCAAATGTGTCAAACCAAGATTGACGAATAATGTTTTAATTTTTCTATAGAAAGTTTGACTCATTGGCCAAAAAGTGGTCAATACACCATACCAATGTTAAGAAATTTGTAAAAATAGGGATACGCATTGACACGAGGTATATAAAACGGATTAAAGATTTAGAAAGAGGACACATTAATCATATATAATCAATTCCTAACTCAATTTTGCCAGAAATGGTCTATAGGTCTCACCAATATTCATACGACGAATTGTAAAATAATATTATTGGATGAAGCATACAAAATTTAAATATTCATCAAGTGGTTTTATGAAATGGTGGAACGAAAAATTCAACAATTTTTTAAAGCAACGAAGCTTGCAAAATTTAAAAAAAAAAAATCTTGCAAAACAATTAATTTTATTTGATAAGATATACTAGGATTGCCAACTACTACTCTAAAAAATTGTTGATATTTGTTTTTAACTACTAACTCGTCAACTTTTTGATAATTTTTTTATGCAAAAATTAATCATAAAATATTTTTGAGGATTTTAGGCGATTTTCATTGCCCAGTTTGGCAAAAAAAAAAAAACGGAAAAATAAGCAGGACAACACTGACTACCAAATCGTTGGAAAATCGCCACGTTTGACAAGAAAATGCTATATCTGACAACCCTAGTCATAGCTAAAATTGCAAAGGCACTAAAAGGTTAAATTTTACCAGCTGTGTTTTGTTTTGAAAATCACTGGAAAATGCCAACCCACGAAATGTAAACAAAACTGTTTTCTGCAATATTTTAGACTTTTTTTTAATACCTTTTAAAATATATTACTATGACTTTCCAAGAGTTTAAATGTTTGCGAGTTATTGATTGTAAACAAGGTGCTGTACGTGCGGTACGTTACAATGGTAAGTTTTTTTTGACGTTCTCCCACCTTTTAAGTAGCACGAATTTAACCGGGTTTTCTTCTAGTTGATGGTTCATATTGTTTAACATGTGGCTCAGACAAAAAACTTAAATTATGGAATCATAAAACTGGTCTACTTCTCAAAACCTATGGAGGCCATGCCGATGAGGTTACAGATGCTGCCGGCAGCTGTGAAAGTAGCAACATTGTTACTTCCAGTTTAGATAAAAGTATAATTTATTGGGACGTTAGTACCGGAGCTCCTATACGACGTTTAAGAGGTCATGCTGGCGGAGTGAAATGTGTTTGCTTTAATGAAGACTCTTCCATAGCCATATCAGGCGGGCGTGATAATGCGGTATTTTGTTGGGATATACGGACACGACGTTTGGAACCGGTACAAATGATGAGAGAAGCTAAAGATTGCATTACTTCGGTATTAAGTAATGAAAATAAAATTATAACCTCTTCCTTGGATGGTTGTGTTAGATTTTATGATATACGAGTAGGAGAATTAACCAGTGATACAATTGGCGTACCCATAACTTACTTAACCATGACACGTGATGAACAATGTCTGGTAGCAGCATGTCAGGATAGTGTTGTACGTTTACTCGATTGTGATACTGGGGGTCTTCTATCCGAGTACAAAGGTCATAAAGCCGATGATTATCATATAGAATGTGGTATCATGTCTAATGATGCTCATATCATATCGGGAAGTAGTCTGGGAGATGCCATAGTTTGGGATTTATTGGAAGGAAAAATTTTACAAAATATTGAAATAAGTAAGTTTTGTCGATACTTTAATTTCTTGTTTTAATTGGATATTGTTTTCTTGTTACATTTTAGGTAAAACTGGTGGCGTGGTGCATTCTTTAGCTACACATCCTAAACTTAATGAAATTATATTTGCCCGAAGAAGAGATTTTTATATATTCTCAACAGAAGTTGAAGAAGAAAACATGGATATTTTATAAAAAAATAAAAACATGGTTTGAATCAAAAATTTAAACGCGCAATCAATGTTTATTTTCAATAAAATTTTGCAAAATGACGAAGTAATTGGGAATAAGAAAAGTGGCAGCACTGGTATCAATCCCTGTATTTTTCGCATAAAAGTCTGCTCACAACAAAAGCTAAAGGCGAAAATATTTTAACACAAAAAAAAAAATCGTTGCCAAGTAACTATGAGAGTTTAAGCTAATGAAGTTTTTTGCACATAAATTATTCAATAATTAAGTAGAATCAAGTAAAAACTTGGTAAAAAAAAATAGCATAACTTTTGTGAATAAACTTTATTAATTGAAATGCTCATAATTACTTGGCACCGATTTTTTGTGAGCACATATGATATAACAAAACTGGATAGAAGACTGGCGAAGTTTTGCGGTTTGTACATAGCCAATGATTTTACGATTTTTTTATTAAAAACAATTAGAAAATCTTGTATTTTCATAAAACTTTTCACGACTTTTGTGGAATTTGATTTTACTATTTTTTTTATTAAAAAAACAATAGAAAATCTTGTATTTTTATAAAACTTTTCACTACTTTTATGGAATATGATTTGACAAAATAAATAAAAATTGTTCATTAAGAACGTTATCACCTCGAAATTCAGTTTGAACTAGATTTCGAAATCTAGTTTGAGTATCATTTTATACACTACCATATAATCGAAATTTTGTTAAAACTGGATTTCGATGGTAATGTAAATGAACCTTTAAAAACAATTAATTACCCAGCAAGATTTTAATTACTCTTAAATATGGTTCGAAAACATCAGCATCTTTTTGTTTTTCCTATAAAAGTGCTTTGTCCAAGAGATCATTCTGTGTATTTCTTCATAAATTTTAATAATTATTGAGTCTCTTATGAATCTAAAAAAGTATCACTCACTTAAGATTGTTGAAATAATTTTTTACATTGATTTTTGTAGTGTTCATATTTTTTTATACCAAAATAATTTTATTAAAATTTTGACAAAATATACATATTCTTTTTTAATACTCAGACAGACGTATAACCAACCCGTTTGTTCCGACTAAATAGAAAAAGTATTAAAATTGGTAAAACTGGGGCCGAATTACGGTATTCATGATCGAAATTGTTCGCCATATGAAGGTTGCTTGTTCTCCTCTCCGAAGACTAACCAGTTTGGTCCGTTGCTACAAGAAAGTATAGAATGATTTTTTATTAAATTTTTTGCAGAAATATCTAAAATAAAACTTAAACAGCTTTCGGATATTATTTGTACCATTTCTCGTCTGTATATGTCCATTTTCAAGTTTGTTAATCTTCCGACAAATAAAAAATAAATAAATGACATAAAAAATAATTTCGAAATATTTTTTTCAATTTCGCTAACATTTCTTCCAGCTGATAAAAACAAGACATTTAAAATATTACTTTGATAATTTTTAATTGATAAAAAGAAGATATTGCCGTAATATCATCTTGTCGATATATCTCCCAAATGCATGCAGGGCTTATTTTAATTAACAAAAAAAAACACAAAATACTTATACAAATATTTTCTTTTCAGTTGTCTTGAATATATATCCTAAAATCTAAAAAAAAATATATATATATATATATAATAGTGTCAAAGTTACCGATACCCGTATCGAATCGGTTACCATCCATGCAAAGCTGTGAACTGTCTCTGAAGAAATTCTTGGAATGAAATATGTGAATTGAAACTGAAATGAAGCGAAATGGTACAAAATGTTCTCACAGGCAGGGATGCCAGAAGATTTTGCAAAAAAAGTCAGTTTTACGATATTTTTGGAAAAATCGTCTTATCAATTTAAAATAAACATATTTTTTAAAATCAAAAAAATATCAGAAGCTCTATTTCACCTATTTAAATATTTCGTTTTTAATCTTAACAGACGAATTGCTTATACGCCACTATTAAAAAATAGATGATCTTAATTAAAAATAAACTACCAGTTTATTAAACTATCAGTTCATTAACTATCAGCTTATTAAGTTTTTGTTTCTGTAAAAACCTCACTAATTCTAAGGATTTGGGTTGTAGAAAAACCCTCTGATTTTGATTAATTTTCCTTTATGAAAACCCTTATATACTTAATCCTCAATTTTTGGTAACTTAAAGACTTTTTTCTTCCTCCCTCAATTCAAAGGATTTTAACCTTTATAATTTCACCATTTTTTCTCATCATATAGGTACTATGGAATTGTAAAGCTTCTCACTATTCTTCTACATGCTGACTGATTTTTATTTACTTAACCTTTAACCACAATTGACTTTCCGTTTGTCAATTTGGATTCGAAATTTGTATTAAATTTTTTTCAAATTTTAGAACGACCATAATTAACTTATTAGAATTTGAAAATTTTCACCAGATTTGCGAATCAGTTCCGATTTCGGTTTTTATATATATTTTTTTTTAACCTTTAAATTTATTTTGTTTGTTTGAAATGTTTTTAATTTGATTAAGTTGGGAACGATGAGATTCGATTACAAATTAATCAAGATGGAACTTTACAAAAGTTGACTTAAGCTAAATATGAGTGCATCAATATATTTTCATTCTCTAAATTCAACTTCGCTTAATATAGTTGGGCCTTTAAGAATTTTTGTTGTCAAAGAGACAAAGATCATGGCTTCTGTTACGGTTCAGTTTAACGAACTTTAATCGACAAGATAAATGTAGACATAGTTTAGTAAACATTTATTTAATATTTTTTAACAAAAATACATTTATTTTTTATCTTTTACAATTTATAAATTGGCAAAATCTGACCTCATGTCTTCCGATTTCAATTAAAATTTGAATTCAGAAACTTTATGGAGCCACTTAAGAGTAAATCTAGGGGTTTTTTGGACAATTTAGGTGGATTTGTTAAAAATACTTGGCAGCACTGGTTGACCATAAAACAATTTTATAATTGGATTTCGTGCTAAAATAAAGTAACCACAGAGAATTCAGTATTATTCCACTATTTTTTCGAAATTTTGAGAACATAAATATCAAACTACATATAAAAAATAAGTTTTGCGAATCAATTTAACATACAAGACCAGATAAAATGTAGCGAAAAAATTACATAAGCATGCTTATAGGTTCCTTAAGACGATAACTTTTGTTGCACCAAAAGCACTAACGATAAATTACAAAAGCACCAATTTACTGCTTTTTATGTTTTGGCACTGCATTTGCAGAGATGTTAATTACTTTTTTCTTTTCAGTATTATTTAAACTATAAAACACCAATGCTGATTTAATTTTTTGCTGGATTTTAATATTTGTATAGCGGATTTTAAAAAAATATAAATTCAATAACATTTATAAGGTATGTTCCTGAAAGGGTCGTACAATAAATAGAGTATGGCCTCAGACTTAAGTAATTTTCATTTCATTGCACAATTAAAGGTCGAAAAAATTTTTTTATTTTAATAAAAATTATATCCAACGGTACGAGTGCATTTCTTAATATTTTTACACATATTATTTCCATTAATGTTGTCATTTTGCCCTACACAGCGCAATTAGATGTGCAATGCTTTTGCACTAAATATGGCACCACTATTTTGTTCTGTTGTGGAGGGATATGAAAATTGCACAATATGACGAACACACTATAAAATATTTTTCACATTTCTTGGTTGCGCAAAAAAATCTAAACCTTTTTTATTTTTTCCAATATATGTATTGTACAACCTTTCAATATGACATTCACACTGGTAAATTTTTGCACAATTGCAAAAGTTGCACACGATTGTTGCTTAGTGTATGGGTACCTTTAGTTATTTTAACTGCATATGTAATTGATTTCAGTAATTTTTTCTACATTTGTAATTTTTTTTAATACGTTAGTCGTTGTTTTGAAGTAGTAGTTTTTATGACAAAAACAGGCATATGCTTTTTAACTACATTTGTAGTTAACTGTCATTTTTAGTTATTTCTACCTTCTTAATTTCCTGAGTGTATTTGTTACCTGCATACATACTTGTGGGAGGTTATCTTTTATAGTTCCCGAGATATTTCTATTTGAAAATATAAAATTCCAAATATTGGTTATTTAACCAAATAAATTCATACAATATAAAAAAATGAATGTACGTTTTTAGTAGACCTTTACTAGCAGATGACAAATATGTTAATTATTTGACTATTTGCAGTTACATATTTGCTTAAATACACGAAAATTATAATTTAATGCGTACATTTGCTCTTACTTTAGGAATATTTCTAAATATAAATAAATTTTTATAAATTTTGAATTACTTGAACGTTACATTTCTTATAGTTCACATATTACATTTCGACTGAGTTTAATAAAAAACAGAGTTGTTAAAAAAAAGACGACGACATGAAACGAAATTGAATAAAACACAAAATACGACGAAATAGATACCAGAATAAATTTCGTTTTCATTACGTTCTTGATTTTCTTAAGACGCGGTTGTGAAAGCGGATAAAAATATAAATAATTTCTGTGTATTAAAAAAACGAGGTGAAAAAAAAATTAAATATAACACAAAAAATAAAGAGAAAAACAATAAAATTTGTTTAAACGATAAATAAAAACCAAAATATAATATTCTAAGAATTCCTAAAGAGCAAAGTATTGATAAAAGTGTAATAAATTGCCGCTAAATTGTGTAAGAAAGAAAGAAAACAGCTGAAAAAATATATATTATATTAAAAAAATCCGAATGCAAAAGAAAGAAGCAAGATAAAAAAGCAATACATATACAAAAAGCAAATTAAAAAATACGGCGAATAACCAGCTGTTAAGAAAAAAAAGCAGCAACAACACCAATGTAA
This sequence comes from Delia radicum, assembly GCA_021234595.1. NCBI lineage: Eukaryota > Metazoa > Arthropoda > Insecta > Diptera > Anthomyiidae > Delia > Delia radicum. The sequence continues at coordinate 189,827,687 of CM037855.1, read as the reverse complement.
AAGAAATAAAAATTCCGGCGAATTATAACGTAAACAAGTGAGAGTGTATAAGTGAGCGTCACTTTGAATAATTTGTAATAGTGTGAGTGTTTTTTAATAAAACGGAAAAAACGTCATTTTGGATTTTGTTTGACGTTCTGTTTTTGGTTCGATTATTTTTTCTTTGAATATAAAAATCGTAGTGAAGCAAGCAAAAGTGAAAAATCAAAACAAAATATATTCGGAAAAAATACTAAAATAACAAGAAAATATTAAAAAGAAATATATAAAAATACTTTAAAATATTAATGATTGAGATAAACATATAAAACAGATGATTTTAGCTAATATCGAAATAGTTTTAAAACAAAAACACGTGTTTTGTTTGATACTGAAACATCTATAGAAAACTTGAAAAAATCTACAAAAAAAAAAAAATAAATACATTTTGTTTTAATTTCTTACCTTAATTAATCAAAATAAAAAAATGTCTTCAAACGTTCCTATTAAAACTGAAGAAGTGATTTTGGAAAATGTTGAATATCAAAGTACCGAAGAGTTGGATGAAGAATTACAGTAAGTATAATAGATAGTAGACTAATCTTGTCCAGTCTGATGACCAATGCGCAATTTATTGATTTTTGTTTTTTCTATCTTCAATATCATTAATTTATTTTCATATGTTTTTTGTTGATGTTGAAGATATTCGTTCTATTTTTGTATAAGTCCATATGGTTTCTCCAATGATTGCAAATGTTTTTTCTGCCATCATACGTTTCATAAAAAAACAAATTTTAGTACGAAAAACATATGGGCCTGTGTTGCGTGTAGTGGAAAAAAAGTATGGCGCAAAAAATGAAACCAGCAAAAAACACATTTTGTTTTTGTCGCTATTGTTTCAATTCCTTATTATTCCTATAACAGAAAACACCCTTACCTGAGATTATACGATGATTTTGTATGTACTATTAATTACTCAATTTCATATAAATTAAAGAGTTTTTTTTCACAATCATTGGCAATCTAAGAATCATGTTCCTATGAAAAATATTTCATAATTTTCTGTATAAAATACAGCTCAGCTTTTGCAGTTTTCAATAAGCAAAATATCTCAAAACTTAAGATATTTTTATATGAAAAATATCTCGGAATCTGAGAACTTTTTAAAATTTGCCTGTACATATCGCAAAAAAATCTCAGAAACTGCGAATTTTGTTATATCAAAAATATCTTAGAATATTTCTCAAAATCTGAGAAGAATAATCTATGTATATAAAATATGTTAGAATATAATTTTCTATAAAGAATATTTCTCAAAATATAAACATTTTTCTATTCCCGGTTAAAAAAGGTCATATGTATATGTTCAAATATGGGCTTATTTGTTCATATATTGTTGCATATATGTGCAAATATGCACATATATTTTTAATATATGTGCTTTTATGGAATTGTATGTGACTCCATATATGCAAACGGTACTCATTAGGGCCGGTCGATTTAAAAATCGCTCAACGTTCAAGGAAAATCGTATTCTAGGGATCAAAATAAGAAACTTTGCCGAAAGAACCATACCTCTAAAACGAATTCTGATGTCCCGACTTTTGACCCGTAGGGTGAAATTTTGACCCATTTAGAGTGCCCCAATCGAATCCAACCCAATCGAATATATTTATACTCTATTTCTTCCGGAGAAGGAATAGAGACCCTAATCTTAGAAAGACTCCTACTTTCTGAATTATCTCTATCCCGAGATTTGTACATTTTGCTATAAAAACACGGCTAAAAGGGCCTCTTTCAACTTAAATTTTAACTCCTTAACGGTCACCTAGAATGATGATTTAAGCATTAATTTGCTAGCGCGTCTCCCGGAGAAAAGTAGCTCCCATAATCTTGGAGAGATTCCACCTACTTTCTGAAATATCAATGTGGGCTTTTTCAAAATTTGACCCTATGGGTCAAAAGTCGGGACATCAGAATTCGTTTTAGAGGTATGGTTCCTTAGTCAAAGTTTCTTATTTTGATCCCTAGAATACGATTTTCCTTGAACGCTGAGCGATTTTTAAATCGACCTGGCCTAATGTATAAGGTGGGGCAAAAGTAATCCTCCTTTCAGAAAATGCTATACATAATAAATACATAATAAAAAAAAAAAAACATCGGAAGGTTATTTTTGCGCCACATATATATTTTATTTAAAAATAATTTGAATACCGGATAAGACCTGGTACATGTAGCTAGTTTAAGAATAATAAGAAAAACACGGTTTTTTGTATTTTTCGCCTGGCCGAATTTGGATACATAATCAGCTTGGAATCTATATGCTCTTGGTAGCGATGCCAACATACAAAAAATCAATACCAATAACGATATCAATGCCGTTATTCAGCATTGATCATAAACTAGCCAGTCATGGAACTCGGGCATAACGGGGTTAAAAATATCAGTGTACATTGACATTACCCAGACAACTTAAATAACGTTACTCTTAAAATACCGTTGAAGAAATAACTGAAAACCCGCTATTCCTAAAATAACGTTGCCTCAACAACTAAAATAACGTTACTGTTAAATTTCGTTACTGAAATAACTAAAATACGGTAAAAAAACCGTTACCGAAATAACTGAATATCGTTACCCCTAAAATGCCGTTACCGAAATAAAAGAAAATAGCGTTACGCTTACCGTTACCCGCATCGAATCGGTTATCATCTACGATTTGGAGCATTTCAACTACTAAAATATTTTCACATAACCTGCATACTACAGTCTACTAACTATGCAAACTTATTTTGAGTGTACATATTTTATGTTTAATACAAAACGGTTCATCTCAGTTATGATCCCTGACCCTATTAAATTATAAAAGTAAATACCATGTACATTTTTTAATATTTTTTTTTTCATTTAAATTGTTTTCTTATTTCTTTTTTGTCCAACTAAAAAAAAAAAGTCAGCTGCTTTTTCTTATCACTTTTATTTCTTGTTTTCTCTTTTTATAAATTTTGTTTTAACAGTTTTTATTAAAACCGTATGATTTGTATTATTGCATGTGTTTGTTGCTGTCATTGTTGTTGCTTTTGAATATTATTTTACTATTGAAACAGCTGTACCGGCAAAAATCTAACAGCAAAACCAGTCGTCGTCAGTCAGTCAGCTTGCCAACCAACCAACCAATCAGTTGTATGTTTAATTTTATTTTTTTTCTGTGTGTTGTTGTAGTATTTTTAAAATTCCAACAACACTGCAGCACTACCACTCACTACTCTAGTATTTATCACATCGTAATCATGTGTTTTCTGTTGTATTGGATTTTATTTTCGTCATACATTTTAATTTATTGTTTGAATTTATTTGTTGAAAAAAAAATATATATATTTAAAAAAACTATGCCGTTATTTGCTCAACACAAATATTTTCTCATAATTTAAAATAAAAATAATCATTTACAGGCAGAGGCAAGATTTTACGGAAACATGGATATTAATAAATAAACGATTGGTCGATTTTCGTTCATTAAACAACCACCAACCCCCCTTTCCTTATTATTACAAATGAAAGAAATCTTTTTTTTTTTGAAACCGTTAACCCATGCCGAGATTCAGACGAAAACGGTCCATTTTTAAGGTGATATTATTTCGAAAACTATGCAAACTTTAATGAAAACATTTAAATTTTGTTAAATTTTTGACAAAATAATCAATTTTCATCAAATGTCCTTGAAAGGAGTTGTTGCACACACAAAATCGAATTATATTTTTTTCTATTATTTATTTTTTTTTTCTTTAATTATATTATAAAACTAGCAATCAACATCTCCCAAACTAGGTACATTAAAATTACCCCTCTTAACCCATTTTGTACCAAGCATAGATCCCGTGCGAGTTTTTTGACAAAACTTAGTAGAAAGACACGTTGGTTTCCCAGTATGCATTTTCAGTAAATTTTATAGCCTCATCGCGCCCTCTAGTGGAGATATGATTTATTGAAATTGAAGCTTTGTACGCACTTAATTTGTTAATATTTTTTGAAAAATTTATTTTTTATGTTTTAAAAAGTCAAGTATCTATCCAGAAATTGCACAAAATTCTATTTGTTGTTTTTTGCACTATTTTTAAGAATTTTTTAAAATTTTGTCATTTTCAGACAGTTTTTGAAAACTATTATTTGCTAACACTAATCGCTCAATTATATATGTACGTTTGCTGGTTGAGAGAAAATAGTACATTTTTTATATTAAAACCAAAAACGGATTAATTTTCCGCATGCTTCCATTTTTAAAAAGACAAAAAATCTAAATTAGAGTAATGCATTTTTTTCATTAAGTAGATGTCGGATGAACTTTTTATATAATTTAAAAAGTTTTCTTTTATGTCTTTATCGATACCAATAAATCACAGTTATTACGCCGGTGTTCCTTATATTTTTAAATATTTTTTTAAAAAGTGCTTTCAAAAAAAGTGAAAAATTGTTTTTTTTTTTTTGAATGAAAATTTGAAGTCTTGTTTACAAACGAAATAACAAATTTAAAATTTTTTAAAATACTTTTGTAAACAAGACTTCAAATTTTAACATGCTTTTTACTGCGTTGTTACCTTCCTATCAAAAGTTACAGGCTCTCAAAAGTTGATGGGTTAACTGGCAAACCCGCCTCCAGGCCGTGAATTTTAATTGGTCATAAATGCTCCAAATAAGTGTTTTATAATAAGAAATTAAGCTATTTCTATAAAAAAAAACCTTATTGGCAAAATATTTGATGAAGTAAATATTGGTATACAGTGCACGGTTTGAAAGCGAGAAAGTTTTTAAACTTTAAAGTTAAAATTTCGTAAATTAAAAAAAATATTGTGTAAAGAAAGCAATTTAAGAAAATCTTAAATCATATTTATGTTGACAAAAATACAATTTTGGTATGAAAACATCTATAAAATTTAAGAATTTCACATTTTTTTTGTAAGATATGACCGGGATTATAGCCGAACATGGCAAGTTTCTGGCTAGTTTGACTATTTAATTTTTGAAATAGGGACGGGTGATTTTTGTGGCAATTTTTTAGAAGAATGGCGATTTTCTTGACGATTTTTTTTTTTTTTTGCAATAATTTGGCTTTTACATATTTAAAAAATATCAATTAGTCGACGAGTTATAGCCATATAATTGGGTTATAGATATATAATTGGGTTTTACAGATAATTTGGCTTTTACAGATTGAAAAAATATCAATTAGTCGACGAGTTATAGCCAAAAAAACCATGTAAACAATATGCTGAAATCGGCATTTGACTGCAAAGTTCGAAGGTCGATTAAAAAACAATTCGAACTAACATAAACAAACGCCGCGATACGGGTCTTCTAATTTAGCTTCTATTCTCACCCCTCATTCTCAGAATCGACCTAACTTTTGCTAACCTGAATTTGTTGCACAGTGTAATTTAAGGTTTTTTAAATCACTTTATTATCTTATTTGCAATAAAAAAATATAGCCATTTAAATGTACTGGGTCGAAAAAAGAACACTGTGTCAAAAATGAGTTAACTTGACAGCTAAAAGATTAACTTTGTCAGTTTAAAATAACAAGGTGGCGCCGATAATCAAATTTTACTACACTGAGAGAATTTACATTCACTTTAGTAATGAATTTCTTCATAGCTTTAATGAAAATTGTAACTGTTACTCGTGCATTGAAATTTTTCATAGAATCTATGAAACAGGTTTCATTAAAACCCATGTTTATGAAATTTTTGTAGAATTAATAAAAATTTTCATAAAACTAATGAACCACTCCGACAATGAAGCGTTTATAGAATTTATGAAATAGTTTCATACAATTTTTTGATATTAAGAAGTTTTCTTGAATTAATAAAACTCTTCATGAATGTCTTGAAAAATGCATTGGAACTAAGCCAATGAACTGCCTCATATGATTTGTTTAAACCATTTCATTAAAGTTCGAAATTAATAAAAGGCTACATTGAAAAAATAAAGCAATTTGTAAAATATGTTGAACACTTGAGAATTAAATCTTAAAACTAAAGTTTGAAATGTATGAAACTTAATGAAATAATAAAATTTTATAAAAATACTAAGTCTTTAATATAATTTCATAACTGTAAAGAAAATTTTCATTAAATTTATAAAGAGATAATTTATAAAATCAAATTTCTTATAATTAATAAATTTTTTTGGATATAATGAAATTCTTTATTGAATCTACTGAGATTAGTAGATTAGATTAGACTAGAGTGGCACGCACTATGCACCACCACCAGAAGTTGGTATTTTGTGCTGCCAACGAATACACCCTATAGGTTCAGGCTCCCTACGAAGCCAACTATCCTACCAGGTAAACAATTCCAAACGTCCGATGGCCGCCACTATTTGACCACCAAAATAACGCACCCTCCTGTCGGACAGCCTCGGACATTTGCAGAGAACATGCTCTGAGGTCTCGGGTTTCAATTCACAAAACCTGCACGTATCCGTAGAGGATCGTCCCATCTTGTACAATTGATACCTAAGGCCACAATGTCCCGTGAGGTAACCCGCCACGGTCCTTAGTTCGCCCCTCGTCATAGCAAGAGTATCCGCGACCTCTCCCCAGAGGGAGATATAAACAGCCTCGTCTGTCGCTGCCCAGGCGATCTGGCCCAATAGGCCCCAAACTCCGGCTCCCTCCATCTTCTGAGCCTCTCTCTGACATACCCATTGGGTACGCCACAGAAGGGTTCAGGGCCAATGAATTGTCGACGAGCTCCGCAGTTGGCCAAACAGTCACCCGTTCGTTGCCCTCATGCCCCTCATGGCCAGGAACCCAGCCCAGTGTCAAGGAGTTGTTAAGTCCGAAACGATTTAGAGAGTCGATACATTCCTTAACCAGACCCGACGACACATCTTGAGCCCTCAAGGCACCAAGTGCCGCCTGGATGTCAGATAGAATGTAGATCGTGGCCCCACGTGTCCTCCTCCGCAGACACTCTTCCACACAGATACAGATAGCGAAGACCTCCGCCTGAAAAACGGAGAGATATTTGCCCATGGGCAGAACACGCTGAAAACCGGTCCGACGACACCCGCCACCGTATTCATGTTCGACTGTTTTGAGCCATCCGTGAACCAGAACTGTGCACCAACCTCCGGTACCCAAGATCCAGTCAACCACGTGCTCCTGTCGAAAATCACAACAACAAAGTGCCTCACAAATACCTGATCAGACAGTATCCTGTCACTGACCCTAATAACCGGGTCATCAGCGAACATTTTCGCAATCTCAAGATGCCCCTTCAGATCCCCACTCCTCATGCTGCCAATCTGCCGCAGCCTTAGGGATCCCATGCACGCGTTCTCCTTTACAGAGATATGCAAATTAGGAATGCCGAGCATGACTCCAATGGCATCAGTCGGACATGAGTTCGAGGCACCAGTGATACCAATATATGCCAGTCGATAAACCCTCTTAAGAATCATCTGAGCCCCGAGTTGTTCAACCTTTGTCCACCACGCCAATGAGGCGTATGTGACCATCGGTTTCACAATGGTGTTAAAAAATTCTATGAAATTGTTTTATAGAAGATTCCCCTTCAGATCCCCACTCCTCATGCTGCCTATCTGCCGCAGCCTTAGGGATCCCATGCACGCGTTCTCCTTTACGGAGATATGCAAAGGCGGAATGCCCAGCATGACTCCAATGGCAGCAGTCGGACATGAGTTCGAGCCACCAGTGATACCAATACATGCCAGTCGATAAACCCTCTTAAGAATCATCTGAGCCCCGCGTTGTTCAACCTATGTCCACCACGCCAATGAGGCGTATGTGACCATCGGTTTCACAATGGTGTTAAAAATTCTATGAAATTGTTTTATTAATATCATGAAGGATAATTCTTTCAGAGCAGATTAACTTTTCTGTGTAAATTCCCTTTTTAAAATTCTACATTTCGCAGATTTGTCGGTAAGATTCCTTAGATTTATTTAGTTTTGAAACAAACTTTAATGGCCGTAATTTCAAGCAATATATACCTACTGGTGCTTAGATACCTACCGTGTACACGAACAAAATCGGGTAGGTATCTAAGCACCGGTAGGTATCTATTGCTTGAAATTACGGGCATAAGTCAAGTAACTTTTTACATCTTCAAGATTTTTATTTCACGATCGTGTAATATTCGCAACAAGATCAGCTGTTTTTTGTTTGTTTGTTGTGTTTTTAGGAATTTTTAAAAATACTTAATACACATTATACGACACTAGACATATGAATTTATATCATCATATGGTAAAATGAAATAATTTATACTGATAAGAAAATACAAAGAAAAAATCCAATACTAAACTGCTATCTACGTATAGCAGAGAAATGAATATGAAATAAAATTGTAGCTTAATTTGCTATACGCAAAGGTCACTTGCGTCAACCAGTCTGCTCTATTGACTATAGTACACATTTGTATAAAAAAAAACACCAACAAATTTTAATAAACAAAACATAGGGTAGAAGAATTGAACATTGTGTGAAGTGATATGGAAATAAACATATGGTTTTACTTTTGTTGGCAAAATAATAAAAAAAAAAAAGTTTTTTATTGGCAAATTGTGTGTTCAATGTATATACAAACAAATTAAAATGCGAATAAAAAAAAAAAAAACGAATTAAAAATGTGTATTTAATAAATTCTGATTAAAATTAATTTACTTCGTAAAGGGGCAAAGTTTGATCCAAATAGAATTTTAAAAAAGGGAGTAGTTAACCTGTAAAAATTTAGGTGTTTTTTTATAAAGGGTCCGCCAAATAACTTTTTTTTTTTTAACTCCTGAACCAATTAGACTTTGTATGGCGTCATACCAAGGTCTTTATGCAAAATGCGTCTCAATGATGTCTCCGAAATGTTCTATTGTTGAGAACGACGGTGAATTGATGTTGATGGCGCTTCACGCACACTTTCTGCCACAGCAGCAATATTCTCGGGTGTACGCACTGTTTTTGGCTTTTCACCCTTTGGTTTATAGATGAGGATGCCAGTTTCTTTCACTATTTTCACAAGATAACGAACATACGGATCATATTCGTTCAGCGGAAGGATAAAACGAATTATCTGTCAAATCAGACATGAGCTAAGTGTTACCATTCACGAAATAAGCACTAGTTGCAAAAAAAAAACGTTAGATGGAGGACCCTTTAGATTAGTTTATTACAATATCATTAAATACATTTCGTTCTTGACAAAAAAAAAAAAAATGAAAATTAAACCATTAAGGTATACAGAAAATATAAATTATTTAAAATACATGTACACTCATAGAAATAAACCTGTAAAAATAGCAGAAAAATTACTGCGAAAATTAGAAGATTTTTTTTTTTTTGCTAAATATTAATATAACAAGAACAATAAAAAAAAGTCAGTTAACTCCACAAAATTTTAGTTATATTTGAGTTGAATTTTAGTTAATTGAAAATAGCAATTTAGTCTGCTAAAATTAGCAAAAACTTTGACTAAATATTTGTAATCTACAAAAACAGAAATCTAAATGTTTGCTATATTTACCTAACATTTAGTGGAATGCTAATAATAGAGTATTTTGCTAAAATCAACAGACATTTTTGGTTAAAAAATTGTAGATTGCCGACTTGTAGATGTCGTTATTGTCTCATAATTTTTATTTTATAGTCATAAAATAGAAAACTAAGCGAAATAGAGCAAAATGAACAAAAAATCTTTACTCTGTATCTATAAATTAGAAATTATTAACTGCATATAAACTTGGTAACAAATATGGATATGCCTCTGGTCATATCCGGAAAGATCTTTTTAACAGAAATTTTCTTTTCATTCTGCTTATAAATTCTGTTGATTCAGCTAAATTTATAGTTAATTTGACTACAAGTGTTAACTCAAATTTAGCTCTTCTAAAACTTAGGTCACAGCAGTCTATGATTCATAACTTCATTGAAAATTCTGTTTCGTAGCTGAATTTTCAACAATTTGTAGCTCATTTTTTACGAGTGTAGAAATAAAAAGCTGCAAAACCTTACCGAGCCTATTGCTTCTGTTTCATTTCAGCAAATTTCGAGAGAAACAGCAATTTTTGTCACTTATTTAGCTTCTAGTGAATTTTTTCTTTTGTTTTTTGAAATTCCATAAGTTTTTATGAGTTTTTGTCAGTAATATGATAGACAACACAAGATCAATCCTCTAAATTAGGGAAGAATGGAGATATATTCTGTTTAAGGTCAAAGGTCAAGTTTTAGAAAATTTAATGTTTATAATCTTTAACTTCAAGTGAGTAAACTAGTTTATATGAATGTTTGATGTTTGGCATTGGATTGTTACCGCTTTCAAAACTTGTTCTGATGATGGGAACCTAGAAAATTCCCGAAATAGATCTATCAACACATTCCTGAAAGGGTCAAATAATAAATTTGAAAACAAAAAACTCTATAGATTATTTGTTAGGACAATATCCTAATAAAGATCTATAGAAATATAATATATAGTATGGCCTCGAACTTGAATAATTTTCATTTTCATTAGAAAATTGAATTGTTTGTTAACATATTACATTCATTCATTCCAGAACATCTAAACTGAAAAAATCTCAAATAAACGGTTAAAAATTAGTTAGATCCATTTTAACCGTACATTTGGGATTTTCGCTTATACTGTGCAGATTTGTTAAATAAACCATTGACCAATATAATAAATGCTTAATGGAAAAAAAAAAATCGAGCAAACATATGAACTAAAAGAACGATCTAGTTCAATAAATGCAAATGAACGAAATGAACTATAATGTCCAACTCTAGTTAATTATCTCATCATATATAGTACGATACAATTTTACTTGCCACTGTAATTTTACAATATCCCAGAACATAACATATATTGTTTTCAGAACGTTTTTACCATCAATATTACCGAAATTCCTTTGCGAAAGGTGAACAGAGAAAACATATACGTGTTGACAATAGAATTTGTTGCCAATTAAGTGGTTCTGCTGTGAATACCGATTTTTTTTAATAACATAAACAAATACCATAATCCCGAAAAAAACGAGATTTCAAATAATCCCGAAATCCCGGGATTTGGGATTTTGTAACTTCCCTAAAATAACAATCCCGGCATCACTAATACGAACCCTAGGCTTAGACGAACTATTCCTGAAAGCCCTTTCCAACGCTCTCTTCAAAAAACCTGAACTGGATTTAAGAGAGTTTCAAAAAAAAATGTGTTAGCGTTGGTACTTTTAATTAATTAATTTTCATGCTTTTAAGTAATTTTAATTAAATTTTAAAGTAAATTTGTGTTGTTTAATGTGTTATCTGCATAAGTTTTGTGTAATTAAAACAAATGTTTGTTTATATATGATAAAAAATATGCATTAAAAAAAAAACAATTAAAAAGTGTTTCTCTTGAAACTAGTTGGCATATAAAATTTAACATATGTTTGAGTACCTTGGTTATTCTTTAGACTTTATGTTCTTTAATATAACTTTACATTTATAATACAAACTTTCCAAAGCTTTGCAATTTCTCACATCATATTTTTAAATTTTGAACAATTTTAAACCAAAAACACATAAATAAGTTTTAAATTTTAAGACATAAAATTGTTTTAAATTTTAAAGACTGTGGGAAACTATAAAAATATGACAAAGAAATTTTACGTCGGTTTATATGAACCACATATTGTCAGTTGAATTTTTCTGGAAAAAAACATTTTTTCGATACGATTTGAAACTTTTTAAATTACCGTTCATGCATAATTTCATTCTTCTTAACTTAATTTTATGTAAAAAACTTTAATCGTATTTGAACTTTTCTTACTTTCAAAATGGAAATCTAACCTTCAGTGAAAAATTCAAAAATTTTTTATGCAAAATTATTTAAAATCAGAATTAATTCATAATTTTTTTAAATTTACATATTATATTTCAAAAAAAGTACAAATTTAACCATTGATACCAAATTGAACTATTTATACCAAATTGAACCTAATCTTATTAAATAAATATAAATTTGTGTTAAGTTGTGGAAAAGTGACGTTTTTGTTTTGAAATCCATTACATCCTACTCAAAATTTAATATCAGCTTGAAAATTTTCATTAAAAATATCAATTGAAATTATCTTAAATGAGCAGCCCAATTTAAAAAATCAAACTCGAAAGATTTTAGTTTGACATACAAATTTTTGATTATTAAGCATATACAATTAAAATTTAAAGATATAAGACTATATCAAATTTGTTACATTTCTTTGTTGCATCATATTAATTTATTTTTATTCGGGAAATTTCAATTTTATATGCTTAGCAATCAAAAAATTGTATGTCAAACTTAACATTTTTGGTGTTTGATATTTTAAATTGTGATGTTTATTTTATTTTAGATAATTCAATAGATATTTTAAATGAAGCATATAAAATTAAAATTTAACTGTACGTTAAATTTAAATTGTACTCCTAACAATCGGACCATAATTTCAAGGTTTTTAATTTAATCAAACTCAATGCAATATAATCTATTTATATACAATACGATCCACCATTTTTGGTGCCAATTTGTATTTCAATTAGATATAATAATAATAATTTTAATAATTTCAATAGATAGTTTAAATAAACATTTTCGAGTCGGGGTTGTCTTTTTTAGTTTAAGTTTTTGGTAAGAAAATGTTTTTTTTTTTTGGCAATTTAAGAAAGAAATAAAAAAATCAACGATTTTTGGTACCATTTTTTTTTAGCAATCTTGCTCACATCATAATTTTAGATAGATTTTTTTTTAAAAAATTGCTTTTTTTTTTTGAAAAATTTGCTAACTTTGCAGGTTATAAAAAAAAATTTCTACCAATTTTTGTTCCACCAAAGCTCTAAATGAGCAATTCAATTTTGTGTGCTTCATCTATAATTCTAGTTCACAATAGTAGCTGAAACAAAATAACACAAATTTAGCGTAAAATTTCATAACATAAAAAATATTATACCCAAAAATTTTGTAAAGCAAGAGTCACAATATGTATAGTCAGTTTTTATACCCCAAAATATTGTCAAAAATCGGATATTTTACCAAAAAAACTAGTAAAATATCAACTTAACAAAATATTTCAAAAACGAAATGCTAAAATTTAGCAATTCGAATTTATATTCTATTGAAATTAATCAAGTTTTTGAATAATTTTTGCGAACAATCATTCTCTGTTGATATATTTCTAGTGTTCCGGTATGAATTTTGTGACAACCCTGAAATCGCTATATTTGACAACCCTGTTTATGGATATCAAACCAAAAACGTCACTTTTCCACAACTTGAAAAAAATTATATTTTTTTACATGGGGCAATTTGTTTTGTTTAATCCCCCCATATATTAATTTAATTCTGCCAATCCAATTATATATTGCCCGTCCAATAACGTATGGATAACATATTGTAAATTACAATTAAATATGAAGTTTTACGAAAAATTACAGTTGCAAGTAAACTTGTTAGTGTCCGACCGAACAGCCAAATTTAAGAAAAGTCCATAGTTAAGCGATGAAATCACAATTCGGCCTTCGAAAGTTCGGCCAAATCGAAAATAGGTCGCTGGCCGAACTATTAACTTTATAGCTAAACTTCGGCTCTTTCCTTAAATTTTATACACAAAATGGAATCAAAAATCGACTCAACAGACATGCTTCCACACTTATAGAAATAGAGTGCGAACTGAATTGAAAAGTGTATTTTAACGGTAACAACTTATAAATTCAGTTAGTAAAACGATATTTACATTAGAATTCCTGAATATTTAAGGTGTTGCAACTAAAATTCAGTTGACTTATCCGAACTTTGTTGTGAACACTAATATTCAGTTGTACCAACCGACTGAAATTCGTAATAATCGAATTTGAGTCGAAGTAACCGAATTTTAGTTGGCAAACAGCTAAATTTTTCTCTGTGTGCAATACCAAAATTTATCATCATTACTTCTATATACAAAAAACCTATAGTATTTTGGCCGAACTGTTCTGTCGGACGCTACAAAGTGTATCTTACTATACATGATGTCATACCTAACTATATTAAATTTAACTCGATCTCATTATATGTAACTGACTTCATTATATAATATTACTTTTGCTCGGGCGCGTTTTTATAAATTAAAAAATAATGGCATCTTGAAACGAGTTAGGAAACCCTAATAAAACTCATTAATTTTAAAACCGGTTTCGTTGACTTTGTGACGAAAAATTTCATTGGTTTGCTAAAATTTTTCCCTAATTTTCATCCACTAAAATTCTCTGTGTGTATATTTCTCTGCTAATATATAAATTTTCTATTACAATGGGGAAACGTCCTTTATAACTAAAATTCCCCTAAACTTGTAAAAAATAGTTTTAACTGTTCTCTGGTTAGTTACTCTTAACAATACAATCTACTCCAATTTAAAAATAAATCTCTTTTTTATTTTATACATAAACACACGGCCAGCTCCCCATTTATTAAAAAAATTAAATACACTAACACACACACACACACACAAAATACGAAGAAATACAACAGCTGCTTATAATTTTTGCAAATAACTCGGCACTCAGTTTCTCTTGAATTTTGCGATTTTAGCTATTCAATTCCACTTGTTTCGTAATCTCTCGACAAGTTTTGTGGACCTCATTAATTGCGTTTTAAAGAAATATAAACGCCAACAATGTTATGGTTGAGAACTATGAAATGCAAACAGTTTGTTGGTTGGTGTGTTGTTGTTGTTTATTTGACTATTGGCATTTCCGTTTCCCCTAATTTCGAAAAAACAACAACACGCTAAAGTTGGCGTTGTATTAAGTTTGCTGTTATTATTCTGTGTTGTATGCCACCACATATTCCAGAGCAAAAAGAGTAAAAATCAGATAAAAATAGAGAATTTGCAAAAATATAAAAAAACGCCAAATGTTACGAAGCATATATCAAGGTATTGGGCGAATATTTAAACGTATGGAATTGCCATCGTCGTCATCATCATTATTATTATTATTATTGTAGTTGTTGTATTAGAATGACAGCGACAGTGTAATGCACTTAAAGTGGAGCTTATTGTCTGGCGTACAGACTGACGACAACAACGACAATGACTACTAGTTTAGTTGTTTCTTCTTCTTGTATTTTAGCCGGTTGACTTGGTTGACTGGCTGTTTGCCTGGTGGCTGTACATGTAATTTATTTTTACATTTCATGTTGTTTACAATCTGTACAGAGAGACGAGAAGCAAAAAAAAATTCATTCAATGAAAATCTACCATTACATTTTACCTTGTACGAGAAAAAGCTTTTTATTTGTTGTTGGTATTTGGTGATTTTATTATTAAGTGCATTTACACTGTAAATAATTAATTTTTTAATGCCGCATAAACATTTCAAAATTACCTATTTGCTTATTTCTGTCAGTGTACTGTTACAAAGGCGCGCAGTATTTTAGAGAATATTATACGAAAGATGTTGGTATAGATTTTAAGAATAAGGAATTTGTAGGTAATAATGTTTGAATGAATTAAAAAAAATTATCTTACGCATTTAAGCAATGGGTTTGCGTATACGTTATATTGAATAGGTGGAAATATTAATCATACGCACTCAAATAACAGTGTTGACCACTTTTAAAATAATTATTCAAAAACGTCACTGTTTACACATTCGTTGGATAATTTTTTAATAATGACATTTTTGTGTAATTTCGCTTTTTACAGAAATTTTGTTTATTTGAACATTAATTAAGCCACTTTAGAAGAAATCAAAATCGTTTATTTATGTTTCATTTGTACACTCAAAAAAAAAAAGTTTGTAAAGTCAGCAAAAAATTTTGCTGAGTCAGCAAAATTTTAGTCAGGAGGGTGCTAGCAAAAAAATTGCTAATGTCAGCAAAATCTTTTGCTGAAAATCAGCGAGCTGATTTTTAGCAACAAAATTAGTAGATTCAGCAAAAGTTTTGCTGACACTTAGTAGATTAGAAATAAAAAAGCGTTGGTAAAAATGAATAAATTTTTTGCTGAATTTTAGTAAAACATATTTTTGTGATTCTTTTAAAAATAATTTACAATAATTACGAAATATAAAAATTTTCATTTTCCCACATTGATGTCATGAAGTAATTTAATATCTGAAAATATATAGAAATAAATATATATAACATAACAAAAATTTTTTATTTTCTTTTGTCTTTTATTTTATTAATAGACAATTATTTTCACAAGCCGGTGACAACGCAAAATTTAAGTTGTTTTAATCCTCAATTTTGTTTTATGTATGAAAAACAGATACAAAAGTCTTCCATGGTTGATTTTTTTATATGTCTTATTACAGTTGTACTTTTTAGTATCATTTTCCTCTTCTCTACTACATCTTGACATGCCGCGACATCTGCTTCATTCTTCGTATATCTTTCAATCTGGTTGTCGTCCACACTATTAATGTGCTTATCAGCACAATTTTTTTTAGCAAAATTCATTAGTAAAACATTAGTATATTAGTAAAGCATTAGTATAAAACAGTTAATTGCTGAATAAGTATAACAAAAATTTTAGCTCAAAACACGATTTTAGCAAAAAAATTTGCTAAAAAATAGTATACCTGATTTACAAGACGTTTTACTAACTTTTGTACTAACTTATTTTTTTGAGTGTATTTAAACCTCAATTTTTAAAATTATTTGCGAAAAATCTTTGTCAAACTTCAAGTAATAATTTTTTTTATTATTTTTTATTAAGATAAGGGAATTAAACCTTGTTCTCTAATATTGCCCTCTGTAGTGCAACTGAGAGAGAGATTTTATTCTATTCTTTAATTTTTGCTGATTTTGTTAAATAACTTGCTACTTTCATTTAACTAAAATTTATCTAATTAATATAAATAGAATAGTTTGTAATTTTAGCAGTTTTTCCTGGAACGTTATATTGAAATAATTTTTAGAAGTTTAAGTAAAAAACTTTTAACGCAAGTACTAAAAAAATGTTAAAAAAGTTGTAAAATTTAATGAATTTGCATTAGAAATCTATAGCTTCTTTTTAGTTGTTTGAGCTCACTCAAAATTTGTGAAAAATTTATGAATTGAGGGAAATTTTCTATGGCGAAAATTTGAAAAAAAAGTCCAAATTTTTAATAAAATAAATATTTTTTACTAACCTTGTAGTTCATTTAAAAAAACAAACCACATCAAATGACTGTTTTATGATTTTACATTGTTTAAATGTTAAATGTTTGTTTACTTTTTACTGCATATGTGGATCATTTTAACTACAATTGTTAGTCATTTGTTGAACATTAAAAACAAATGACAATGTTAGTTAAATTTAATGAAATGTAAGTCGTCCTTTCTTTAAGTGAAATTTCATTTGTTTTTAACTACATTTACCTACATAGTATTCTAAGTGCATGAAACCTTGCAAAATCCCGTAATAGCAGTTTTAAAAATCCCGATTCCCGGGGTTTATAAAAATCAGCCCCGTTCGGTACCTCTAGTCTAAAGTTAAACGTTTTTCAGCTTTTGACTTCATAACCTAATTTTGTTTTTTTTTTTTTAATTTTAAATTTACTCTCGTGGGCTATGGGCGATAATTTGTTCAGATTTTTGGTTTATTACATGTAGTTTAGCCTTTAGTTTCTGTCTTTTTTTTCACTTTGTCCTCTTTGTTTTGTTCTTTGATTTTCTGTTATTGATTAAAATTTTTGAGTAGTGGTTCTATTAAAAGTATTATTTTTTCTTCCTTCTTAGTTTTGAGGTAGGTTTAAACTAAAAAATCATATGATTTGGGTTTTCACACAGACAAAGGCTTTTTTACTCTCTATTTTGTTTGTTTTTTTTTATGAAAAAAAAGCCAATCCATTTAGTATCAATTTACTTTAAAAATATTTCTTTGTGCTGATTATTTCAACCGAAAATAAACAGCTGTTTTTATTCTCAGTATAGTATACATAAATAAACTACCGCAATTGTTTGATTAAATTAAATTACAATGTGCATGCAACATACAATCTTCATAAGATACATATTATTCATGATGCCCAACTTAATCTGTAAAAAATAATTCTCATTTTTCTTGTTATTGTTGTTGTTGTTGTCTATTTAACATGTGTTATAATTACGCAAATGATTACATAATTGTAGTTTTTGTTGTTTTAATATTTTTTTTTTAAAACGTATAGTTTTTTTTTTTTACATGGCGCCAATATAACGACCCGCTAAACTTATAAAATGTAATATACATTCATACCCAATAAACCTCACTGGTAATATACTACCTTCCAACCTCCTCCTTCATTCATTTCACTTTATCTGCACTTTCTCTCTCTCTCTCTTAGCCATCACTTCCTTTGTGTTTTATTGTCTGTGATTCGTACTTTATTCACAGTTATCTCATGAAAAATACCAAAAACGACAACGCCACCACAACAGCGTTTTTTAAAAAAATACGGACGGTCGGACGTACATACGTGCAATTTGTTGGTATTAATTGCAGTAGAGGGAGCTTATCGCCGCAAAACTTTTACAATATTGACTGTGTGATGGCCCAGCCAACCCGCCTTCATATCATATGCTTTTTATTATTGTGTTACCAGATGGTTTGAAAAATACAAAACAATAAATTTTATTCAATTATTATCTTCATAGTTTTAGATAAATGTTTTATGAATGTGTTGACGCAATTTTAAAGAGGATATTGTTGTACAGCAGTAGACAGTGCCTACTATGCGTCCCATTGTCTTAAAAATGTTTTGAAAAATGTTCTTAAACCATGTTCAACACGCGTTCTTCGCTTCAGCGGTTTGGCCAGGCCGCCAATGAGGAGACTTCTACTTATGTTGCCCCTCTCCTTAGGAATTAAGTATATAGGTTCTTATCCCGGGATTAGGAACCTATATACCACACTCGCTTTAAGGTTTTGATCAAGCCGCTAAGGGGTTTACTTCTCCCCCTCCTCATAGGAATTTTCAAAAATCGCGTCTAAGCGGATGTGTACTTGGGGTTAGTAACCCACATACCGAATTTCAAGTTTCTCGCTTTATCGATTTGACCAGGGCCCAGGGGTAAGCTCTCCTATTTTTATCCATATTTTTTTTTACCTATTTCTGGTCTGTGAGTTTGAGTTTGTTCTTGTTCGATATTAATAAACCTGTAGAAATAGCAAAAAAAAAAAAAAAAAAAAAAACTTAAAAATTGTTAAAAATAAGCTTGCGGAAATAACTGCTAAAATTAGCTGATTTTGTTTTACCAAATATTAGTAATATAAGAATAGCAAAAATAAATCTGTTGAATTTATAAATATTTAGTTATATTTGAGCTAAATTTTAGTTAATTGGAAATAACAAAATAATCTACTAAAATCAGCCAAACCATTTACTAAAACAAATCATTAGAAAATGTGAAATTTTCAAAGATTTTTTTTTAATGCGAATAAAAGTCTGCCCATTATGAATTCATCAATCTACAATTTTTTAGAAAAAATTTCAGTTGATTTTAGCAAAATAAACTGTATTCTACTAAATTTGTTCCTGGATGTGAAACAAGCATTTTATAGGGTCTGGCATACAGGACTACTTTTCAAATTAAAAAAACATATTACCTGCTCCATTTTATATTCTGCTTAAATCATATTTGGTCGATCTTAGTTTTTATGTTAATATTAATGAAGAGGATTCTGAAATCGGTACTATTAAGGCAGGTGTTCCTCAAGGTAGCGTATTGGGCCCTCTTTTATATACTATATACATCGGATATGCCAACTAATAATGACGTAATAATTGCTATTTATGCAGATGACACTGCAATATTAGCTTCTAAACAGACTGCTTCTGAAGCTTCTATGGCTGTTCAAGTGCAGATTGATTTAATTCATGATTGGTTAAATAAATGGAACATAAAAGTAAATGCTGAAAAATCGACTCAAGTAACATTCTCCCTTAGAGAAGGCAACTGTCCACCTGTGTCTTTGAATGGAGTCGAAATTCCTGTAACCGAATGTGTAAAATATCTGGGCTTAAATATAGATAAACGATTAACTTGAAAAAATCATATTAAATTGAAAAAGATCAACTTGATAAGAAGACAAAAAAATGTACTGGTTATTAGTAGTGTCCGACCGAACAGTTCGGCCAGAAAATGCATTTGGACTGTATTCGGTATTTTAAAGCATTATGGACAAATTTGGCGGATGGAAAAATGTTTATTGGGCTGATCAGATGCTATTTTGAGTGTCAAATTTGAAGAAAAGTCTGTAGTTAAGCAATGAATTCACTGTTCGGCCTCAGAAAGTTCGGCCAAATTGAAAATAGTTCGGCGGCCGAACTTTTAACTTTATAGCTAAACTTCGGCTTTTCTCTTAAATTTTATACACAAAATCGAATTAAATCGGTTCAACAAACATGTTTCCAATACCAAAATTTGTCATCATTGCCTCCAGGTATCAAAAAACCGACAAAATATAGGTTTTTGGCCGAACTGTTCTGTCGGACACTAGTTATTAGGTCCTAAATCACAACTAAGTTTAAGAAACAAAATAATTTTATATAAAGCGATTGTAAAACCCATATGGACTTATGGGATCCAGTTATGGGGAACCGCTTCCTATTCCAATATTGACATTTTACAAAGATATCAATCCAAAACTTTGAGATTTATCGCAGATGCTCCCTGGTTTGTTAGAAATGACCTTAACGTTCCAAAAATTAAAGACGAAATTAGAAAATACAGCACTAACTACCTTAAAAGGTTAAGTAATCATCCAAATATTTTGGCAATAACTTTATTAGATGAAAGTGATGAATTAAGAAGATTGAAAAGACAGCATATATTAGATCTTCCTTTCCTACAGTAGACTTACATATATCACACGTCCATAGTTATTATTTGGCACCTCGCAACTTACAAGCAGTTACTTGGGATTTGCGTTCCTATCTCACGACCATCGATATACATATATTATTATGTATTTATTTTATTAATAAAGTGTAGAAAAAATGTAGATATATATATTTGCTAAGTTTAATGGAACTTAGTTACTCTGTTATTTTTAATTTTATTTTAGACTCATAATTTTATTGTAAATAGATTGCAAATAAATAACTAAATAAAAAAAAAAAAAAAAATTTTTTTTGTTTACCTATATCCGGCCGAAAATGAAAAAACACTCCCATATATGAGCAGGAGCTTCAAAGTCTATTTTGGAGCTTTTAGACCGTGTGCTAAGGACGGCGCTTGTCAATGTTTTTTCGTTATTACCATGAAAGGTGTTCTGCTGAGATAAGTGAACTTATTTTTAGGACCCGAGTATTTGTTAAGAATACTCGCGTGTGCAGTAGAGCTTATCCGTTTGTAGTCAATTGTCCAGTGGACCTCACAACGCATAACATATTGAATCCGTTCGTTAGTCGGACTAGCCGTGCTGTCAATAAACTTTCAGCAGATGTATTCTGTGCTATAATATGGAGAAGTTCATGTCAAATATCCATAAACACTACGCCCTCTTTCCTCCTCCCCATAACTTTTTTTCTAATATCAGCAAAATGCACTGCATTTGTAGGAACCAACCCCTAAGTGTTGACTTAATGCAAATAAAAAATATTCAAGCAGTTTTCCAGATATCATTTTTCTAACCTTTAAAATCTTAAAGAAAGCTGCAATTAAACTGTAATTTAAGAGATTAAATTACTCTCTTTGGACGGATCCAGTGATATTTCCTAACTTTTTAACTACTTAACTGTCAAAATAAAAAAAAAACCTTCGTTGGTTGCGTCGAAATGAAAAAACATATGTAGAGTCGACGTATATATACGTCTTACGCAACAGAATATAATTTTTATTAAACGTATATATACGTCTTAGGCAGCAGAGAGGTTAAATTTGGTGTATATTATAAAAATTTTAAACTGCATTTACATATTGAAGTCGAAATCCAGTTTAAGCAAGATTTCGAGCATATGGTAGTGTATACAATTTTACACGAACCAGATTTTTTTTTTTTTTATTGTATTAAACTATGTAATTTCATGTAATGAAATTTTTTTTATTTATTTTATTTTTATTTTATTTTATTTTTTCATATTTGACACAAATAAGACTATAAGTCTCTTAACATTATCTCAGACATTATAAATTATTAATATATATTATTTAAAGCTTAAAAATAAATACCTATAAATTTAAACAAGAATTAAACTGTAAAAAATTAAATAAATTTTAAAATTAATAATAAATATAATTCCTAGACAAAAAAAAAAATGATCTATTAAAATGTTTTGTAACTGCCATTTTAAAGATCATCACACGGGGATCGGTTTTAAGATTATTGGGTAAAGAATTCCAAAGGTTTACAGCATTGACAAAAAACATTCTAGAGGAGGAGAGATATTTATAATCAGGTGGAATTATGTTATAAGTACGTAAAGAGTTTCCAATTGTGAGTTTGTTGTATAAATAATCCGGTTGTCTTGTGTAAAAAATTTTATGTAAAAAGGTAACGGTTTCGTATAATTAGCTAAGATGTTAAGCTACATCCCAAAATCTGCAAAGAATATTGAGATATTCGGTCATATTTCCTTTTATTGAAAACGTATCTCGCACAATTATTAAAAACAATTTGCATTTTACTCTTTGATGCTGCGTCAAGATTACCATACACGTTGGCTCCATATGTAATAAAGGGTATAATTAAAGTTTTTACTAATTTTAATTTTACATCACAGGGAACATAGCTGGATGAGTACCAAAGTTTTCTAAGAACGTTATATATTTTCAGTGTAGTATAGTCGATATGGTCTTTGCAGTTAAGAAAGGAGTTGATCATAAATCCTAGGTTTTTAACTACTCTCACATATTTGACAAGTTCTGATTGCATATAAATGTTTGGAAGTTTGCTTAAATTGTCGTCTTTGTAAATAGTAAGCGCTTGGGTTTTTGAAGCGTTAATAAAAAGATTGTTTTGATATGACCATCTGAAAATTTCCTGTAATTCATCGTTTAAACGATATTCAAGATCTTCACGGAGTCCTGATGGGCGAGATAAATAAATTTGAGCATCATCAGCATAAAGACGAACCGAAGAGCTTTTACAGCAATAAAAAATGTCGTTGATAAAAAGACTAAATAATATTGGTCCAAGAATCGAACCTTGTGGCACACCAGAAACAACTGGTTTTATGGTCGAAAATTTATTGTTACAGTTAACTCGTTGATGGCGTTGAGATAAATACGATTTTAAAAGATTGGATGCAAATATGCTAAAGCCGTAATATTTTTCAAGTTTTAATATTAAAACATCATGGTTAACTGTATCAAATGCTTTGGAAAAGTCAATTAAGACGAGAATTGTTATATCCCCCCTGTCATATGCAGGGCGGATGTCCTCCATAACTTTAAGTATAGCTGTGTTGCAGCTTCTACCCGCACGATAACCAGATTGATGTCCAGACAGAAGTCTATTATAAGTAATATGTTCGATAATTTGCGAAGAAAGAAGTCGCTCAAGAGCTTTAGATAAAGTAGGTAAAATTCTGATAGGACGAAAATCTCCTGGAGATAAAGGTGTATTCTTTTTGGCTACTGGAATAATGTTGGCTATCTTCCAATCAGATGGGTAAATAGATGTTACAATGTGATTGAAAATATGTGTAATGGTCGGTAGTATATAAGGTAGTATAAGTTTTATAAATTTTAGGTTAATACCATAATTCATAATAGCTTTACCAACATTTTCGACACTAAATTGATCAAAGCTAAATAAATTACCACCAAAAATAAGATTGTTGTTCAACTGAAAAGAGTTAGTATCATGTTCAACTGCTGATTTCAAGAAAAATTCGTTCATAGTTTCAGGACATATGTCACATTGGGTTTTAGGTTTTCTTATGCCAATATTACTAAGATTTCTCCACAAATCCTTAGTTGAAAGACTATTGCAAAGTTTACTTTTAAAATATAAACATTTCATGTTCTTTGTAACAACATGAACTTTATTTCTTGACGTTCTGTAGTTTTCCCAGTTTTGGTCTGTTTCAGTTTAAATTAGATTTCTAAATCTAGTTTAAACTGAATTTCCACCGTAATGTAAATGCAACTTTAGGAAAAATTGTGTTTTTAGTTATCCAATCTCATATTTAAGGGTTAAAAAGGCAATTTTATAGTTTTCGAACTAATAGTTTTTTTCCTTAAACGGACTTTAGTTTTTCCTCTAATTTTGCTTTTGAATTTACAACTGTCTGATAAGTGTTTAAATCAATTTATTTGTAAATTAATTTAACAATAAAAAGCTTTTTCTATCCAACCATCCATCCTGTCAATTTCTGTATTCCACCCTTAAAAGGGATTTGACAGCAGAATTGCATACGGTACACAAACTAATGTTTTTGAATTTATTTTCTTTTACAAATAGAACTTCAAATCTTATAGAATATAAACAACATTTTCATCTAAAAATAACAAAACAACAAATGTTTGCTATTAATAGTTCCTTTTCTTGAAAATTGTGATATCACATGTTTCGTGTGTACTTTGTATTCTATTTTTCTCAACTTTCAGGGATATAAAATATAGAAAAATAACACACCATTTTTTTTCTAATTTATTTATATCACATTCGAATGTCTGTTGTATCTGTCAATCTTGACAGTATAAAATATAATATGGGGCCATTGTACGTTGGCTGAGTTGTTGTCGTCATCGGACGTAGTATGTACTAAAAATATTCATTCGTAACTAGGTTTTGTTGTAACTATGTACTATGTTTGTAATACGAGTAGGTGAAGGCTAAAAATATATATAGATAATAGTAGTTTTTATTTTAATTTTACGATGATATACGAATGAGGATGATGATGATATTTTATGTGTGAACATAAAAAAAAACTGTGCAATATAGTAAATTGAATGCAAAAATATTCAACAATATTGAATTTGTATCCTTATTTTTTTAGTTTAAGTATTTAGTTAATTTGATTTTCTAGAATTTTAGGTCATATTTGACGTCATGGTTGATTTTACCCAGGGTTTGTTGACCTATTTTTTCTATAAAACACAAACTATAACCCGGTAAATTGCATTTACAACATAGTTTCAACATAACCTCAAAATATTGCACATCTTTTTTTTTAGTTAGTATGGTTATTGATTTTAAGTTTGTATATATTGGATTATAATATTATTGGTATCATGAAGCATCGTTTCTTTGTTTAAAAGTTAAAAGGTCGAATTGGCATTTAGTCATACATATTTTTGTGGAAAAGATAAAAGTACAAAATTATACTCCTCAAAAATGGGGACCTCATAAGTTAAAAATATAATCATATAATGAAAGAAATTCCAGTAAATAGTAGAGCTACTATGGATTTTAATGGCTGTTCTATAAGGCTCAAGTAAAGTCGTAAACGAATTCCTTTTGGGAAATCGCATTGATAAGAGTGGGTCTACATCCAGGAAGATTTGTGCTGATAACCAAATTTGTTGCTAACCGAATAATCAGAATCAAAGATCGGGTTTCCAAAATAAAGTCATGCCAATACAGTCCATGTAATCCGAAGTATGCTTATTCATAAAAAAGTTGATGACATCCTACTTCTTATCGGGAATTAATGAATAAAACATATTTTTTTTTACCAACTTTGACATTTCTCCTCTATTAATAACCTTGAAACAAATTCACTCTATCCCTTGCCTGGCCAAAAAGCAAGCGTATTTACGCGTTGTCTTCAGTTCAGTTATCAAAACTCATGGAATAAGTTGTAAAACAGCGAGACAAATCCAATCACACTCTGCATTTAGGACCAACAGAAGTGCGATGATTGTCTATCTGAAACTACACATCTAAGAATTATACGTAGTTCCAACTTCTTTAACGTTTAAAAGATTTGTCTGAAGATTGCATTTATGAGAAAGAGGAGAAGAGTAATAAACAATTGTTTTTCTTACTTCCATGATTTCTCTAAACTCTCGGGTGTCGAAATAATATTTCATCTGAGCTTTATAAGAAGCTCAAGTGGGGAAACGGGTAGGCATTAAGAAGAAATATACATGAATATCATTGCACCAGAAAAAAAAATTTCTGATACAATGATACCCCAAATATCTTGGATTAATATAGTAGTATTTTCATGTTCTCTGCGCTCGCCACTGCAATTTGCAGTAAAATGCAGAATAAAACTTCTTTATGAGGAAACATGTATATACACGCTGAGAGAATTTTTGCATAGAAGCAATGAAGTTGCCCTGGAACTCGTCCATTAAAACTTTCCATTAAACTAGTCCCAAGTTTTCATAAAATTTTATGAAAAATAACATTTTATTTATTAAAAGTTTAATTCACTCATTTAAAAAGTTTGATTAAAAAACTAGTTTCATAAAAAGTGTGAAGCTTCCCATTAATTTAAAGAAATTTTTCGTTTAGTTATTTTATGAAGAAAACTTTTATTATTTTACTGAAAATTTGTATCCACTCAAATTGTAACTGTACAGTAAAGAAACATAGCCAAATGTTCACAATGCAGTTTCTGCTGTGATTTCATCGGAGATATCAACCATCTAATGGATTTAGATTCTAGATTAGATTTTAGAACCATATAAGCATATGCCGTGTATTTAAGGATGTTTCGTTTATAATCTCTCTTCATTCTCTTTGGCTGATACTGTGTATTTAGACATGAGCGGCTGCAGCAATTAATATACAGGGAAATTTCATACGTCATGATGTACAATCGCATGTGTTTTTTGCACACTGAGGCATATGAAATTTCCCTTTATATTTATTGCTGGAGCCGCGCATGATTTAGAGAAGTTCCGTTTAGGCTCGCTTTTCGTTTTCTTCGTGTAATACAGTAAAGAAACGGCCAAATGCTTATGACGAATTCCTGCTGGGATGACACTGGAGCCACCAAATTTAGCGGAGTTAGAATCCGCATTTCTCGTGTAGTTAAGGGTGTTCAGAATCCCTCTTCGTTTTCTTCGAGTGATACCGTGTATTTAATTAAGGAAGTTCCGTTCAAATTTCCTTTCCGTTCTCTTCTGATGTAAGCATGCACCAGTTCGTCTTTTCGAGTGATTCGCGTGAATTTTGTGTTCCGTGTAGGTCCCCTTTCGGTCTATTCTAGTGCTCCA
The DNA here is from genome assembly GCA_021234595.1 of Delia radicum. Classification (NCBI taxonomy): domain Eukaryota; kingdom Metazoa; phylum Arthropoda; class Insecta; order Diptera; family Anthomyiidae; genus Delia; species Delia radicum. Next base: position 189,800,613 of record CM037855.1, on the reverse strand, counting down.
TTTACTTTTCCTTTTCTTCCCTTTGAAAGACTCGATCGTTTTAAAATATATCGTTATTGGCATTTCAATCCAGAATATTTTGCATTGTTTTTAATTTCTAAAATATGAGAAAATGTAAATCGATATTCTCGGTTAAACTTAAGCTACTCAAACTAATTTCAACCCTCCTCTTTTTCTTTATTCACTTTCAAAATATTGATTTTTAACCGATCGAAATCAAAATCGATCGGTTTTCATGACATGCCAGAATATTATTTTACCTGAAACATAAAGAAAATTCTTACGACTCGCTTCATTTCTCATTCTTTGTCACTAACAAATGATTTTCTATGTCGAACCTGTACCTCCGCTAGCTATATACCCCAGCAACTAGAGAAAACTCTTCGTTACAATGGTGTCCCAAACATTGCAGAAAAAAAACAAAGTCTTCCAAAAAAGAGCTCTGCTACAACTGCGACCGAGGAGATATGTACATTCTCCTCAACATAAACCACTTGAGATTAAACCGAGTTACTTTGAAATATTTGCATGGTAAATAGAAAATTCTGTTAAGGTACGCCAAAGCTTTTCCGCGTTCTCAATGTTAAATTTAAATTAGTCGGAAGAAATTTAAATTTTATGATTTAAACGTTGAATTTACTTTTGCAACACATTTCCGATTTTCTAAGGAAGTACTAAATATGGTAATCCGCCAACACATTAAGCGCACATACATACAAAATATGTATGGAAGTAAATATTGTAAATGAAAAAAAAAAAAAATAATTTAACACAAAAGCCAAACTGAACAAAAAATCTGTGCTAGAATGCAATGGAATTTTTATTGGAATGGAATGCAGTTTCATTCACCTTTTAAAAGATACACACACATACAAACAACCACATAACGAACAACATACTCATATATACAATTGTATTGTTGTTGTTATTATATGTCAGCTGCTTTATGTTGAAGCTGGTTGACTGACTGGCTGCCTGGTTAACTGGTTGGTACACAGATGCTCTTTGTTGCTGCTGCTGATGGTGATGCTGTACTCGACAATGTTATGGCGAACTTTGTGTATTGGAACTCGATGTGTATATGTTTGGATATTCAACAAACATAAAAATTAAGGCGAAATCAAAACATACTGAAATAAATTCGCCATAAAATTTATGCTACACATAAAGTACATGGAGTACAAGAAAATAAAAGAATATAAAGTAAGAGATGTATAAGGTGGCCTTAAAGTTCCCACCCGAAAAGATAACATAATATTGGTGGATGCCGCATCGTTCTGTATGAATTTTTTATGCGGTTCCAATATATTTGGCGATTAATTTACAAATTTCCATCATAACGGTACTTACCTACCACGACCTCATCATGCCATGTGTCTTCTATTATCACCGGACTTAGTTCAATATTTTACACATTCAATTTTGATATATCTGCAAAATACCGTTATAAATCGACGTTCCGGAATTTTAACGATAGTTTTTTTCATTTTGAACCAACACTCTGGGGATTCCCCCTACTAATGCATTGTAGTGGGTTGATTTCAGTAAAATTGATTATGAGGGGGAAAAAAGTGAGTTGTATTTGTGAAGACCTCCGCAGTAAAACGATTCCACACCAGAAAGTGGGACTGAAAAACGAGTTTTTCCTGTAATGCGTTGTGCGATTTGCTAGACTGAAGACAGTAAACGGATGAGGTTAACGTGACAATCGGTAGTACGATTAGAAACCCGGGCACTCGAGATGAGTTCAGATCTCGTCAGAATACTTCCCATGGTAATATCTTTGAAAAAGTGTTACTCGACTCACATTACGAACATGCATTAACGAGTCAATAGAGTTTGATACACTACTGTCGTTGATAAGCATCAAGTAAAGTATTTCTTATGCCGGTTAAGAAAACCAAGACACTTGAATGCTTCTTTCGATACTTGAATGATGTCCAATGGACGTCACGTTGAATTCTCATGCCCAGAACATCAAGAGTATCCGAGTCCTTAATATCGATACCATCCATATGTACAGAAGACATTGTTCACTCCACGGCCCTATGTGTTAAAATATAACATTAGGTCTTACGTGCATTAAAATAGAACCCACTCTGAGATTTTTGAAAGGTTATAATTGAATGTGCCACTCATAATCTGCCTATTGCCCCTAAACTCCTCCAGGCTTGTCCATAGATCGAAGGAAAATGAATGACAAATGTTGCTGTCATCTGCAAAGGAGGATACAGGATTGAATGTTCGACTAAGAAGGTCATTAATAAATATAAGAAAAAGTTATAAAAGAATGGAAGAGTGGTACCCCTGAACCTAACTGAAACTTGTTGGAAGAGGCCCCATATACCACAACACGATATATTACAGAATGATCTGTGAGAAAGCTCGAGAGAAATCATTACAGATACCAAAAGTAATACGCTTTGATAACATATCGCCGTGATACACACGATCGAACGCCTTGGAACCACTTCGCTTTCACGAAACCCGTGAATGGACAGACTCCAATATTCCGAAAAAAACTTCAACAGCGCTCCCGTATAACAGGTTCTACGAAAGCCATACTGTCGATCACTAATAAGCGTGTTATTCTATAGACTTTTAGCAAGATGGTAATTTACCATACTCTCCATCACCTTCGAGAGCGCAGAGCAAATTGCAATTTGACGGTAATTTTCAGGGTTATTATCTACACACTATTTGTGGATTGGTTGAACATTGGCAACCTTTCAGCATGAAGGAAATACTTCCGAAGGGTATAAAGAGCTGAAAAGGTTAGCCAATGGACTAACTACCGTTGAAGAGCACTGTTTCAGTACCTGTGCTGGAATGCTTTCCGTCCCAGGTGACTTATTTACCTTGAGATCCGCAAGAACCATTTTAATGGCTCGAGCTCGAAAAATATCTTGGGCATAGTATAGGATACTCGTTCGAGCTCGGACAGTGGTTAATCGCTTTCCGAAAAGAAAGATTTTTTTTTGCAAATAATTCAAAAAATTGTGTAAATTGTGAATGTTTATCTGAATATGTAATTTTGTCATTTATCTTATATTTTTTAAACCCAAAAACATTAAATCGACGAAAATATTAAAGAAAATATGTATTTAAAGAGAAAAATAACTTTGTTTTGTAAAATTCTACTCACACTACGTACACTCACTCACGCAAAAATTTGGGTCATGCACATTCACTCGTTCAGTTTATATGGGACTTTTCCGAAGAGCCTTTTTCCCCTATATTTCAAAGAATCCAAAATGTGGCAACTCTGGCTCTTCTATGAGGCAATATGTTCTTCTAAAATTCCTAACAACTTTTGCGTCACCCTGTCTTTGCTCATAAAAAAGAATGTTTACAAGCAAACAATAATATATAGAAAAAATAAGAAATATTTTTAAGATTCAAACAACTTCTAATACTAATTCTAGTTGTAGTAGCAACCAGAGCTTTGAAGAATTCATTCCCTAATTCCCATTTTTGGAATGAATTTAAATTTAAGGAATGAATTCCCTGACCAATTTTAAGGAATTTATTGAATTCCCTTTTTTCATTCGATTTGTTTTGAAATATTTTTTTTTTTTTAAACTCCTTAATGAAAATTATGGAATTCATTCAGAAGTGAATTCATTCACATCTAGTTAATTCAACTTTTGGTCAGGGAATTCGTTCCATTTTCGTTTAGTTCCCTTAGGGACTTAACTTTTTAGTTTAAGTCCCTAGATATTTAAATTTTTTGTTTAATTACCTGAAGGTACTGCATGCAAGTCCTAATAATATGAAAAATAAGTAACGAAGACGCAGTTTAATTAAATGCAATAAATCCGGATCTGTATTTCAATATTTTATAGTTAATATTTTCAATAATAGCGGCTAATACGGTTTTGTAACGAAAAAACTCTAAAAATTTTAAAATGGGTTATGGGACAAAATAAAAATAATGGAAAAAATGCAGAAATAATAATAATACATTTAAAAACATACACCCTATTTTTGATTCAAAAAGTATTTGTGTATTTAAAGTAGTTCCTTTCTGAGAAATTTTTATTTTTCAACCATCCCTAATTTAACCAGGAATTATTAAAAAAGTTCACCAAAAAGAAAAGTAAGTTTGTTGTGAAAAGCTTAAATTCAGGGAATGAAACAAAAAAGTTAAGTCCCATAAGAAATTAAACAAAAAATTTAAGTTCATTCCCTAGGGAATGAATTCCCTGACCAAAATTTAACGAATTAACAGAATTTGAATGAATTCTTTTTGAATGAATTCTTTAATTTTAATGCTTTAGGGTTTTAGTCATGGAATTCATTCTCTAAATTTGAATTCTTTGAACTCATTTTTAGTATTTTCTTGTTAAAGAATTCATTAATTGAATTAAAGAATTGAATTGAATTTGTTGGAATTCATTCCCAAATTGAATGAATTCTTCAAAGTTCTGGTAACAACAATCTTAAGCTCAAAAACAAACGACCTTTCGTATAAACTTAAGGAAAATCTAAAAATAAACATCGTAAGTCGATTCCGAGAGAGAAAATATAAAAACGCGTTAGCATCAGCAACAAACATTAGTTTTTCCATTTTATTATCATCGGATAAATAGTATTAGAAGAATTTTACAAGTTGTCTGAAATCTAATACAATTGCATTTAACCACCACCACCACCAACCCACCTCAACAACTACAACCGTGTGTAATAAAAATTGTATAAGTTCGTGGACGTCGAGAGGAGTTCACACAAAACAAATATGATGATGGCTGTTGGTTGGGTTGGCTGGTTGCTTAGTTGGTTGAGAAAAGGAATGTAGTTTTGCAACTTTTTAAACCTGAATATTTAAAATAAACACACAGAATCATCTGAATAAATTGCAATACAATAAATTATTACAATGTATTTTTATGAAAATATTAACACAGACCATATAGTTTTGAAATTTGTTAGCAAACAAATTACATTTAAGCAAAATCTGTATAATTATTGGCCATCTGGTTTAAAAAAAAAATTCTATTTATCAGAACCAAATCAAAATCCTTTAACATCAAAATCCTTTGATATTTATTGGACTGGTTTTATCCATAAAAATTTCATGTTCTTAGGAATTATCCTAATATTCTAGCAATAATAAATTTTGGCCACGGAAAAACCTTCGAATTTGGATAACTTTTAGTATTGAAATTAGCTTTTTCGGAATTTCTCCGTCGCATCAGGTTTTGGAGTTAAAAAAACTCGGATTTTTATCTATATTCAGGACTTAAGTAATTCATTCCTTCGAATTTGGATAACTTTTAGTATTAAAATTAGATTTTTCTGAATTTCTCCGTCACATCAGGTTTCAGAGTTAAAAAAACTCGGGTTTTATATATATTCAGGACGTAATAACAAGAAGTATTAAATTTAAATAAAAAATTAAATAATACCGAATATCGATCAAAATCATTTTTTGCCCGAAGTATTCGGTCGGACACTACCAATATTTGAAAAAATCGTCAACATTGAAAAGTTCCCTTAAATAATAATTAATCCAATAAAATTTAAAAAATAGCCAAAACTGAAAAACTGAAAAATTGAAATTTTTTAATGTTGGGGAGTTTTTTTTTTTTCAATTTTGGCGATTTATTTAATTTTGGTGATTTTTAAATATTGTAACTTTTTAAAAAATGAATTATTTTTTCCATTTTTAGCGTTAAAAAAGCGCGATTTTGGCGATTTTTTCAATTTCGGCAATTTTTTTAATGTTGACGACTTTTTGAAAATTTTGGTAATTTTTTTTAAAAATTGACATTATTTTAATTTTAATCTATTTTTTAATTTTTTTTAAATATCCAATTAAACAAAATGTATATGATGCTTATATGATCAAACATAGTTTAATATGTGTGTTTATACAGTTTTTTCCGAGAAATGGGCCCAGTTAATAATATAGGTTTGCATTTGTTTAGCTCTAATTTGATACTATCAGATTAGAAAACATCCGAATAATGGCGCGATCAATTTAATCAGATATTATACAATGGTATACAATTATATCTGAATAGAGACAAACACATACAAAATCTGTTTTGGTTAGTCTATTTACAGGAAGAAGAAGAAAACATTTTTATTGAAAAATTTTACGGACACAAGGGATACACCAGACTGCCGCAGTTTCGTCCCCCTCCTGGGACTCGTCAGTGGTTAATTTATGTGTCAATTGAATTTGCTCTATATGAAAAACTTTTTTTTTTTTGGTGTCGTACTGGTATTCGAATTCACTGCCTTACCATCAAGCTATGCATCGTTATCTCGCCTCTTAACGAGTTGAGCCACGGTCGACTCAACGATGACAGTGACTAAAGTGGAGTTTTTGTCACACTACGTACACACAAGTATTGTTTCGATTAGAAGAGACAGAATTAACTAATACCAATGCACAATTCATTTCTCAACTGGAATGCTTCTTCTTAATCCTATCTCTTTTTCACAAGCAATTATCACGTTTTTTAGTTATATCCGATTTCTGCATTAAAAATTTCATTGAACTCCAAAATATTTGCAGAAACAATTACCTGCTAATACGGGATTTGCTTCAACGTTATTAATTTTTGTCAGACCTTAGTCACTTGAAATTTTATTTCATTCATAACATTCTTAAATTGAGATAAGAAAATTTGAAAAAATTCACAAAGATTTTATGGGATTTTGTAATTTACAACATTGAATTATAAATAATATGTATAATTATATCCAAATGAAAATTGACAAATTTTCTTGTGTGACTCAGTATTAGGTAATATGCAACTTTATCCAAAATTAAATTGTATTTTTCATAAGTTTGATATAATAAGGTTAAGGTTAAGGTTTTCAAACCCACAACAACAAATACAAAATAAATAATTTCCCACAAATGGACTTTGAACAAAAAGTGAAAACAAAAAAAGTAGCATTTTTACAAAAAAAAAAACTTAAATTTCGTAGAAAAAATATGCTTAATTGTTCAGAACTCAGAAAAATAATTTATGTTAAGATTCTCTTAAATTATTGATGAAGGCTACAAAGCCGGGTTCGGGTTTAGTTCTAGTGTCAAACATTTTTCGACCTGAATCTTTAGGTGTAAAAAGTACTTACATGTACTCACAATTGCTCCCTACTGTATATTTTCAAATAACATTACAGCAGAAGCAGAAGCAAGAAACGTCCACAGATATTTTAACAAAATCGTTAATTAAACTGATAGTTTTAATCATAGAACCAAAAAATTTGTGAAGAAATATAGTTCGATGCAGTGCTTCATAAACACTCAACCCAACGCAAAATTTATGGAAACAAAAGCATATAAGATTTAAACTTTATTTATAAAACCGCTATTTTTTGTCATAGAAGCCTAAAATTTTGTGTACTCATGTATTTTAGCCGAATGAATCATAAGCATCAATAAAACCGGGTTTGGTAATTTTGTTAGTTACGTCCTTTTGCATTTTAGGTGACAATTTATAACTTCATATTATATATATATATATATATATATAATGTCCTATGGTTCCTTAAGAGGAACAAAGGACCACAAATAATCGATATTAGTTGTGGTTTCAGTAATAATTGTTATTTAGGACAAAGCGACTGATTGGGCCTCCTTGTCCGATCCTAGTGTTGGGGCTGCCAACAACCTCTAGGCAGGCTAGCCGAAAAAAGCGGCATGAAAACAGTTGAGCTTCAGCGACAGTTGTCACCTAATTACCTGAGACGGTGTTAGCTTGCCCATCAGTTTACTCAGCTACGCCTTCTCACTCTAGCTGTGGCCAGACGGGCGCCTGAACCGCATTCCCAGGGGATACTTGGTGTAAGACCGGAAGTAGTAAGCTGCTTGGGAAGTTCGACAAAGGAATCGCTTCTTGATATCCCCAAGTGGATAACAGACAGAAAGCTTTCCGCACAAGTGCACCTCTGTGAAAGACCCCCATAACTTCATATTGAATTGAGTTAATTTTATCAACAGTGTTGCAAAAATAATGGGGACGATTGTTTGAATTTCAATAGTTTGATAAAATTGTATTTATAAAATGGAATTTTTATTTTCAAAACCCGTTATGTTGTCTACAAAATAGTGGTCTTCCGTTATACACATAGTTTTTCGCCATTATTTTCATTAAAATTATTTTCATTATTGCAAAACAGAAAAAATTTATCAAGGTTTACTTTGAAAAAGTAAAAGGAATAAAGGGAACTTTTAAAACTGAATTTTCCTATGATTTAGCTAAACTTTTTGTTAAAAACTATATAAAATAGAAAAAACTAAAAGAAAAACATAAAGTTTTTGTTGCATTTTCGTACTTTATTTGTTTAAAATTTTTGGCGGAATGTGTGTTAAAATGTTCTATGAACTCCTGATAGTTAAGGAAACATTCTTTAAGTGCAAAAAAAAAAAATCAAAGTTAAGTCTAGAACACAGCCGTAAGTCAATTAATTATTTACAAATTATTTTAATTGATAATAAAATTACCTTAATAGGACCGAATTCAATTAAACTTTTAATTGAATTAATAAATATTTTAATTGAAACTCGAAAAACGGGATGCTTTAATAGTATTTTTACTCTATCTAATCTAATTTTTCGGGAAACCGGTCATTTTATGAAATGTTTATTTTGCAAAAACTATTTTTTGGATAGTTTTGTTCGAATAAAGCATAATTTTTAGAAAGGGCAAATGATTTGACAAAGATTTAATTAAATTAGGTCAAGTCCAAAATTCTATTCATTTGGTTTTATATCTTATTTTAACGAATATCTTTAGGAATTAAATATATTTTTTAATTGTTAGCCTATGACGAATTAAATTGTCTAGTCGCTACGGGTTATTTTTAAATGTAATACGGTCTAACTCCTTATATTAATTCCAATTCCCATTTCAATTTTAGATTACAACTAGAAGACTCTGGAGGAGAATCATCATATATAATATCGGGCGATAATCCAACATATGAACAATCAGAAATAAAACCACGTGAACGTCTTGATAGCAACACAATGTCATCTCAAGGTGGTACAAAATTGGCGTGTGGTACACTGCCACCACCGCCACCAGTTAATAAAGCCACACTTGAAAATGAAAAACGTATGAGACGAGAAATCGCCAACAGTAATGAAAGAAGGCGTATGCAAAGTATTAATGCCGGTTTTCAAAATTTACGTTCATTATTACCACGTCATGAAGGTGAAAAATTGAGTAAGGTAAGTGTCAAAGCAAACTAAACAAAATGAAATCAACAAACTTTTAACTTGAACAAGCCAAGCAGAGAACTAACTTATACACTCACAAAAAAAAAATCCGTACAAATACGTGAAAATTCAACTGTGAGAACTGAAAAAATTACCAGCAGAATTTTCAACGACATTCTGCTAAATTTAGGTGACCTAAATTTTAGGTAAAAATGTTAATTAAAGTACAATAATTTGTCAGAAAAGCTGTTAAATGGAAATGAAAATCAATCAGTTGAAATCAGCATATGTTTTCTGCTAAATGTTAGTTGGTTAAAACTTGGTAAAAAAAATTCAGTTAATATAAAAAAATTTAGATGAATTTTTATTTAAAATTTTGCCATTTTGGCAATTATTTATTTAATGAAAGCAAATTTCATTTAGTTTTATTCTTTTATAAATTACGCAATTCAAAACACTATAAATTAACTTAATATCGTTTTATTTTTCACTATTTTAATAAATAAATAAAAAATTTCGATCTGGCTAAAGATCTCATCAGAACCCGAAGTTTTATAAAAGCTAGAGCCTCCAGAATAGGCAAAGCTTTACCAAATAACATACGGATCATCAATTTTGCTCCATTTTTTGTCTACTTAGTAATCAAACACCTGGCTAGGGTCTTTTCCTAACAAGCATCATAACGTTACTAAAAATTTGAAGATCAAAAATTTTCTATTTATTTAAAAAAAATTTCGTTTTTACAGTTTTATTAATTTTTTGGTTTTATATACATCGAGATTATTTTTATGTTATTGTTAATTTATTACGAGCTTTCAACATAATCATATTTACAAAAATAAAGCAAATCAAACATATTAGCAAGGTGGAAACTAGTATTTCGATCTGGCTAAAGATCTCATCAGAACCAGAGGTTTTAGAAAAGATAGAGCCTTCAGAATAGGCTGAGCTTTGACAAAAAAACCAATTAGTCATCAATTTTGCACCATTCTTGTCTTCTTTGGATTCAAATACGTGGCTAGGGCCTTTTCCTAACAAGCATCACGTCGTTACTAAACTTTGAAGACTTAGTTTTCTCTATTATTGCCATGTAGAATTACTGGGCTGAAACAAGAGAAAAACAATATTTATCATATTTACATAAGTAAATAATTTTTTTATTTTAACTAACCTAAGTATTTTATCAGTGTAATTATATTTTAAACTGCAACATTTTTTCTTGTTTCGGGCTTGGCTTCCTACAAAAAAAAACGGATACACATTTGCATTTCCACTGTGTTTATTTTTCTCGATCATTCTTGTCTGTCTTTGTTGCTAGATTTCTTCATTAATGCCATCTATAATTGTATGAAAACATTAAGGGGATGAAAGTAGAGAAAAATAACACTTAATCATATTTACATAAATAAATATAACTTTTATTTCAATACTAATTTTAATATTATTTATTATTTAATATTTAAAAAAAAAAAAAATTTTGTCTTGCTTTTTTCTCTGCATTTTTTTATGACCGAATCACAAACATGTTTTTATCTACAAGCGCTTGTTGTTGATTTTATGTACAAAATTTAGACATACTTAAAAAACAACTACCACCATATTTATTATAGAAATGCACGCACACATAATGACTAGCGCACACAAGTTCTCAAAATCATTTAAAAAATTATTATTATTAAATATTATAAGAACATATTAGTTCAAGTACGACTGAAATTTGTTCATGTGGTAAAATAAGACAACTGATAGCAACAGAAAAAATTAGTTCAATTGAGTAGGAACCCGTTTAACAGACTTTTGAACTAACTTTTATTAATGAGTGTAGTTAATACAACAAAAACCAAGAAAGTATACTAAAGTTTGGGAAAAAAGAAAGATATTTATTGTAAAAAACAAAAATTTGATTGAATTTTGACATAGAAAAAAAGGATTTAAAACAATAAATTTATTTAAAAATTAATATTCAGCTTTAGGCGATAACATAGGAGTAAAATTTCATTATTGATAAATTTATGAATTAAAAAACCATTTGTTTTAGCATTTACATACAAAAGAATACTATACGTCACGCAATTTTACTCTATAACTTTATATACATATTCGTATTTAAGTCATTCCAAAAACTTTTGGTTCGATTTTAATAGTATTTGAAATGCATGTGTTTGGATTTCATTAAAATCACATTGGTATTCAATGTTCCTGTGATATATGTGCTCATTTAAGTTTTTCGAAATTTGGTGTAATTTACGTTCTATCTCATCTTAAAGTTTCACATTTTAGCAAAACTAAGAAAAATAATTAATTATGTTTTTTTTCCGACCTTTAATTGTGCAATGAAAATGAAAATTATTCAACTTCGAGGCCATCCTAACAAATAATCTATAGAGTTTTTGTTTTCAAATTTATTATTTGACCCTTTCAGGAATGTGTTGATAGAGCTATTTCGGGAACCTAGAAAATTGACGAAATAGATCTATCAACACATTCCTGAAACTGTCAAATAATAAATTTGAAAACAAAAACTATAGATTATTTGTTGGGACAATATCCTAATAAAGAAATATAGAGTATGGCCTCGAACTTGAATAATTTTCATTTTCATTGAAAAATACCTAATTTTTAAACTGCTCTAAATTTTTAAGCTTTTATACTTACTTTTTTTTCAAAGTCTAACCATGTAGTATTTTAACCTATTCATAAAATAACTACAATAGTAGTAAAATTGAATATCGAAGCGGCCAAAAACAACTAACCTTAAATAAAATATTGGATCTTCTACTTTTTCTTAGTTTTTTTTCACAATATTTGCAAAAATGGATTTTTTTTCACTAATATTTCAAAAACTACATCTTTAAACAATTTGTGGCTATAGATCATATTGCCTTGTATAACATAACGAAAATAAGAATAGGGTCAATAGATATTTAGATTTTATTAAAAAATTCTCCTATTATCTTCTAAAAAAAAGTTCAATTTTGAATTTTCTTCAACACACACGAATTTTTAATTTCGCAAAACTTAAGAGTAAACTTTTTAAATGGTTCGGAGTCTGAATTCAGAGTTTCCCCAAGTGAATACCAAGTAGCGCTTCTCAAGTGCCCATTCCTTCTTTGAAGTCAAATTGTGATTCCCCCATGGCTACTTCACATTTGACGTATATTCTCTTGCGTATTATTCTGAGAAATATTTCAAGTGCATGGAAAATTAAGCTAATTAGCCTATCTTCACTGCACTACTTTGCATTGTTCTTTTTTGGTATGGTAATAAAGGTTGATTTAAGCCACTCGTGTGGATATAGCCCTGTGTCATAACTGTAGTTAAAAATGGCACAAATAGAAGCGTATTATTACCATCTATGAGTTTCAAGACTTCGGAGAGATTTCATCTGAACCTGTTACCTTCTAGTCCTTTATCGAGCGCTTGGTGTTCCAGATATAGGGGTCTCTTTAAAAACCCGACCTTTCGTCATCAGTAAATAATTTCGCTACATAATCTTTCCAAATGCGTTTTTATCCGTCATCTCAAATACAGTCTCATTATTGTCAACAAACAGAATTGCTGCAGATGTCCTTTTTATACTTATTTTTTAACCGATGGATCACTTAGTTTTCCAATATTAATTTTGGGTTGTGGCTTCTGTTTACGAACAATAGCAAGTTTGATGCGAACATTTGATATCAGAAAATTGTGATCAGATGGTATGTCTGATGCCGGGTATGTTAAGCATTTTGTCACACAGGTGCAATATCGTCTGTTTATTAATATGTCGGTTTGGTTCCTCACAACGTTTCCTGTATTGTCCTGTAGTGATTTCCATGTGTATAGTCTTCTAGGGTGCTGGAACTTCTTACTAAAATCTTAATATTTTTCGACCTCATGGAGAACGCACTCTGAATGTTCTATATGTTGTGCAAGACGATATAATTATTGTACAAGACGATATTTTGTTTATGTTAATGTGGTTTGTTTTTGCATTTTTACACGCTTTCTCTAAAGATACTGTTTTCTAACTTCGTAAAGTAGAAGTTCCAATATTTCATATAAGATAAAATTTGTAAAAATCTAATGAATACTTAAGAAGTTAGAACAGTTTAAACATGAATTATTTCTCTCAGTTTTGATGAAACTATTGATCTTTGAGCCTCTATTCAACGCGAACTGCACTGAATTTTTAAAAACTTAATACATCACGTATACCATGGGAATGTTGAATATGTGCTTATTTCCAATGATATCAATACACTCATAATAATCCATGCATAAAAATACGAAATTAATGTCAAAATAATGAAAACTGTTATAATTCGTTTAATTTACAAAATTTGTTTTTAATTTTATCAAATTTTCAAATTTTTATGCAGAGTGTAGTCACATATCTAAAGACTGTATCGAAAATTTTTGGAAGTACTCATTTACTACATACTACGTACATGAAGAATATTTAAGTAATTTGTATTTCATGTGTTCTTTCATTTACAATCTTCGTCCCATGTATGTAGTACTTCAAACTTGAAGGACATGTAATATTTGGATATGCTAAACAAAAAACCCTTTAATATTCCTTGCTTTTTTTTATTTTTTTTTTTTGAAATATTGCGATTTAAAAACTGACCTAACCTCTATATTTTAAGATGCTGCCATTTAACAATTTTTTTCTTCTTTTCTTTTGAATTTTTAAAATTTATGTCGTCATATTATATTCGGTTGTTGTCGTAGGTTATAATTTTAGCCATAAGTATTAATGCAAAATGACGTCTGAAGGTCTTTTAATTATTATTCAGGTTGTTATTATGTATTTTTTTGATATTAATCAAATATAAAGTTATTTTTTAATGGATATCAGTCTCAACCTTGATAGGAGTATGCCTGTGGTTTATTTAAACCTTGATTAGTTTTCATGAAATATTTGCATTTAAAAGATTTTTCGATAAAAATAAATTTTGAATTTGTCAAGAAAATATTGATTAAAACATTGTACTCAAAGCCTAGTTTACCATTTATTAGCGGTATGCTTGCATTTATGCGGAGAATTTTTCGAGGGCGGATCAATAAGTCCGTGACTTTTCGACCTTCTCTCATAGTGATATGGGTTTAAGAAAGCTGTCTGCAAGATGGGCGCCGCGGTTGCTCTCAATTGACCATAAACGTAATCGTGTGACAACTTCAAAGGATTGTTTGGAGTTGTTTAAACCGCAATTCGAATGAGTTTTTGAGGCGTTTTGTAACTGTGGATGAAACATGGATCCATAACAACACTCCGGAGACCAAGCAGGAGTCTAAAAAATGGGTTTCTCCGGGTGAACCGGGTCCGAAGAAGGCCAAGGTTAGTTTGTCGGCCAATAAGGTGATGGCAACAGTTTTTTGGGATGCACGCGGGATAATCCACATCGATTACCTTCAAAAAGAAAAAACAATAAACGTCGAATATTATGCCAACTTATTGGGACCGATTTAACTAGGATTTAAAAAAAAAGACCCCATATGACCAAGAAAAAAGTTCTTTTTCATCAAGATAATGCACGGGTGTACACGTGTGCAGTCTCAATGGCAAAATTCCATGAATTGGGCTACAAATTGTTACCTCATCCGCCATATTCTCCGGATTTAGCCCCCAGTGACTATTTCCTATTTACAAACCTAAAAAAAGGGCTCGGTGGAAAGAGATTCAGCTCCAACGATGAAATTGTTGATCAAACAAATGCCTATTTAATGGACCTCGAAAAATCCTATTTTTTGGAAGTGATACAAAAATTGGAGAAACGTTGGACTAAGTGTATTGAGCTAAAAGGAGATTATGTTGAAAAATAAATTTTTTTTTTGAAAAAAAAACTGTTTCATTCAAAAAATTTCGGACTTATTGATCCGCCCTCGTAATATTCGAATATTTGGCAGCTCAAGCTCTCTAAGCATAATGTAGATTCAAAAGCGACTCCGCTGTGAAAGACCACATCACCCGTATGGAGTCGGAGCCGGATGCCCCGTATCACCGGAAATCACGGAGGAGATGATCAACCGTCTCCTAGCCCGGTATGCCGCAGCTACTGCAGTGTACATCGCGTACCCTTTGTTACTGCATTCTATACCGCCGTATTGTACGCCCAATAGCCGGATACATACAAAGTGGAAATTACACCGATGCTTTTGCATTAGTTTAACTTTTTCTTTATTTTGAGCTTCCACATTGTTAGACTACTACAAGTTAGTCTTCCGAAAATAACTTAGCTTCAGCAGTAGGTACATTTGAAATGTGCCCACGGCTTTTTTCAATCTAAATTTCACTACTTCCGAGTGCTGGATAGATTTACTTATCTAAGGCTGTCCAACTTTTTCAAGAATCATCCACTTTGATCCCTTAGTTGTCGCCCTTCAGTCCCATAACAACAACCTTCAGTCCCATAACAACAACCTTCCCTCCCATAACAACAACCAAATAAAATATCCTCGAAACCGAAAAGAGAAAATAGCTTTTATACTCTCCTAGTGTTAGAAGAATTTATTCTTCAGAAGCCCTTGGCATTTGCACAGCAGATGCTGCACTATCACCTCCACAGATTCTACAGAAAACCCGTTAGTTGCCACTACGGATTCCTGTAGAGTTGGCCATTATAGATCACAGCTCATTTTGTTCATTTCCATACTACCGATTATTCGCCAAATTTTTCTTATTGTTCATAAGATTATATTGGTCTATTGTTTGTCTGAATATTATGAACGAAATTCAGAATTCTCAAGTACCATATACAAAAATCTCCCAATAAAAATTATCAGATGTATTTGTATATACCCTGTTAAAAATCGACATATATGGAGCCATACATAAACACACATGATTCATACATATCCACATGCATCCATACATGATTCATATGTGTTCATAAATGACTCATACATGTTCATACGAGGAATCATATATGTTCATGTGCGTGCATTAACGAAAATTGAGGTAATATTAACATGTATGATCATACATGTCCATACATTTTCATACATGTTCATATGTGTACATTAACCAAAATTGAGGTAATATTTACATATATGATAACATATGAATTCATATGAACATATATGAATCCTATATGGTGGTATATGGACATATAAGACATCGACTGACTTCATATATGAGCATGACAGAGTTCATACATGTTCATAAATGTATGCATATATGTTGATTTTTAACCGGGTATATAAGCCTTAATGTGACTCCATTCAAAGTCAGATTTGACTTAATCATATTATACATGAATAGATATAGTTTAAATATAACGAAAATCACAAAAAAACGCCAAATTGAGAAAAAAAAACGTCACAACATTGAAAAAAAAATCGCTAAAAGAATTAAAATTTGAAACACTCATGCAAAATATATTTTATTTTTGGCCTTTTTGATTTCAGTGTTTTTTAAATTATGGCGATTTTTTTTATTATTAACTTTGGATGATTTTTTTTTTTTTGATTTTGGCGATATATTTTTTATTTTTGGCGTTTTGTTTTCATTTTGACTATTTTTTTTTATTTTTGGCGTTTTTTTTTAAACATTAAAGACTTTTTTAGTTTTGGTGTTTTTTTTTTAATTTAAAATTTTCAGATTTTGGCATTTTTTCAATTTGTTGTCACTATAGGTTATAAAAGCTGACACTTTATGTGCACCAAATTCTTTTTCAATTAAACATTTAATATATATTATAAAACTTTAAATTGAAAATAAATTTGAAATCAAACAGAAGTTTAATTGAAATTTTGCAATGTAATAAAAATAATTAAATTCACAATATTATTTACTTCTATTCAATGTTATTCCATTTATCCAAAGTTTATTGATCTAATTAAAATTTGAAATGCATCATCAACATCCTCTGTCATCCTTCTGTCGCTGGAATTTGTTTACCCCAACCCTTAAATTAACGCAAAATATAAAATGAAAAAATTAAACAATACTACAACAAATTAAGCCAGAATCAGGTCGTTTTTATATATTATTACACACACAAACTCAAAAATAATAGTAAATGTATTCACGGTCTCCTTCTTCTAAACAGTTAAGGATACGACACAGAACGTCCTTAAAACAATTTTGCAACGGTCGATTACATACAACTTGCGCCAATGCCGCACCCATATGTTGTTGTTAATTTACTGTTGATATTCACATAGAAATGCACTTCGTAGAGTAAACAAAACAAGAATTATATTAAAAAAAAAATGATTGCAAAACTTTTAACTATATAATTTAGGTTTTCTGACCCATACCACCTACTCGACCCAAATATCTTGTAAATAGTCGTCTACATCAGCAACACTCGGAAGTAGTGGTGATACTCGTAGCAAAAGCAGCAGCATTAACAAGTAACTACCAAAAGGCATCATCGTCAGTTTTCAATATTCTCATTTTAGGCGAATATAAAACGGGTTAATGAACTTTTTTTCAAATAATTTTCCAATGCAATACAGATTTTGTTTTATAATATATAAAATACAAAATTAGCTATGTAGTATATAATATAATTTTTTTTTTAAACAGAAAAAACTAAATTCGAGTTTCAGTTAAAATATTTGTTGATTCAATTAAAAGTTTAATTGAATTTGGTCCTTTTAAGGAAATTGTAGAAATTGATTTTATTTTTAATTAAGATTTTAATCATATCCATTAAAATTTTAATTGAGTATTGTTTTTAAAATCAAACATATTAAGCAGATACTATTAAGACTTTAATTAAATTTAAACAAAATTACAAAATTTAAAATTTCACCAATATTTAAAAACAAAACTCGAAAATTTGAAAAAAAAAATTAAAAAAATCGCTTAAATTGAAAATAAAACTAACATTGGAAAAATAGTTAAAATTGCAAGAATCGACAATATTTGAAAAAAAACGCTAAAATTCTTAAAAAACCTAATATTGAAAAAATCTCTCAAATTGGAAAAATTTGTCAAAATGGAAAAATTTGTCAAAATGGAAAAATTTGTCAAAATAAAAAAAAAAATAAAAAAAAAAAAACGATAAAGTTGAAAAAGTTACCTAAATAAAATTGAAAAATATCTAGGAATCATTTTTATTTTTGTATTTTTTTTTAATTTTGACTGATTTGATTTTTTTAAGTTTTGTGATTTTTTTTTTTAATTTTAGCTATTTTTATTTTTTTTTTTAATTTTAGCTATTTTTTATTTTTTTTTTAATTTTAGCTATTTTTTTTTAATTTTAGCTATTTTTTTTTTAATTTTAGCTATTTTTTATTTTTTTTTTTTAATTATAGCTATTTTTTTTTTTTTAATTTTAGCTATTTTTTTTTTTTAATTTTAGCTATTTTTTTATTTTTTTTTTTTTAATTTTAGCTATTTTTTTTTAGTTTCTAGCGTTTTTTATTTATTTTAAAAATGTTTTAAATTTTAGCATTTATTCAATTTGAGTTTTTTTTTACATTTTGTAGATTTTTAAAATTTAATTTTTTTTTTTTTTTAATTTCTGTGATTTTTTTAAATTTTGTTATTTTTTTTTCACTTTGTTGTCATAATAGGTTATAACAACTGAAAATTTTGTGTGCACTAATTAATTTTCAATTAAACATTTAATATATATTATTATACTTTTAATTGAAAGTGAGTTTGAAATTAAACAAAAGTTTAATTGTAATTTTTTTGACAATAGTTGTTCTGTGTGTGTGATGCAAAAAACACAAAATTATTAATTTATATCTCAAAAATACTATCGAATTTTCACAACATTTACACATTTATATCAAAATATTGGTGTAGGTTTACAGAAATTCTAGTAACTAACCTATAAGAATCAAAATTGAGCTTAAAGTTTTTGTGTGCCAAACAAACAGCAAAAAATTTTCCCAATACACCCCATATTTAAGTACATTTTATCCTCAATGTAGTGGGTACATGTTTAGATTTTACATTAGTTACACATGTTTTTTTTTTAAGGTAGACAGCGACTACAATTGTACCAGCTTATTTAAAACGGCGCCTGTTATTTTTGAAATATACTTTGTGTAATTCTATAGAGTTGAAACAGAAAAAGCACAGAAAATAAAACCAATGTATTGGAATACTTAAGCTGGTTGTCACTTAATTTATCGATCCATTTTCCAGTTTTCCCATACGCCAAAAACGAAAAAAAAAAAAAATACCAAAGAAAAACCACCCTGCTTAAATAGAGGGTTTTCTTTCTTCTTTTTTCAATATCATCACCACCCAAATTTTCTACCACCCACTAAATTTATGTTAATGTTTAAAACAGAGTTTCTTACTAACTTAGGAGCTTTCATTTTTACCATTTCTAAACAAATTGAAAGCTTTCCGAGTTATGTTGGGAAAATTCTAAATGAAATTAAAATTTTTTCATTGAAAAATGAGAAAATTTCTACACGAATTTAGATTTTTAAATTGAGAAAATTTCAAAAGAAATTGGGATTTTACAATTCAAATTAAAAAAAATTCTATGAGTCATTACATAAATTTTCGATACGTTCTTCGGATATGTGACTACGGATATCGTTGAAAGTATACACATGGATATTCAACGTTCCTATGATATACAGTGCTGTTCAAAACATTTGCAACTGAAATCATGGTTTAGGTAATTATAATTTTTTTGATCAAAAAGATTTGTGGTATAAGTTTTTGTTTTTTTTTTTATTAAATTCAGTTATAGCATATTATTTTACAAATACAAAGAAATTATTCATAACTTCTCAAAAATACAAAAAAGATAATGTTATCAAAATAAGTCGATAGTGCAGTGTTCAAAACATTTGCAACTCTTAAAGTAATTAACAGGAAATACTAACAATGGTTTTAACGCTCAGTATTTTGTAGCGTATCCATTATTTTAATAACTTCTGAACTCCTCTTAGGCATTGAGGCAATGAGCTTTTTAATATAATCGTTAGAAATTTCATTCCACTGCTTCTCCAACTCGACGAAAAGTTCATCTACATTTCGGTATACTTTATTGCAGATATTCCGTTTTACAATCATCCACATGTTCAAAAATCGGATTGAGATCGGGATATTGAGCCGGCCACGACATGATATTAATTTCATTTTCCTGCAGCCAAACTTTTACAACCCCCGCCGCGTGTTTTAGGTCGTTGTCGTGCTGGAAGGTCCATGAGAGTGGCATTTCCCATTCAGCATACGGAAGCATAACTGAACTCAAAAGATCTCTATAGATTGTGGCCGTCATTGTGCTAGTAATGCGGTGAATTGGGCCAATCCCATTTCCTGAAGCACACCCCCACACCATAATGTTTCAACCTCCATGCTTCACTGTGGCGGTTGTGTATCTGGGATTAAACGTTTCGCCTCGTGGTCTTCGAACATTGGCTCTTCCATCTGAAATGGGATTGGCCCAATTGAATTTAGACTCATCTGACCACAATACATTTTTATATTGCTGTTGAGTCCAGTTCAAAGTCAAGCCCGGTTCAAAGTCAAGCCGAGTTTTTCAGATTTTTCCGACAAACGGGTTTTTTTTGTACATCTATAACTACTAAGACCATATTCTCAGGCTCTTCTTTTAATGGTGGGACGACTGGTATCTATTAAAAGTTTAATTTTAGCTTCTCTGGGAACTGCTTTGGGACATTTCGTAAAAAAATTCTTGATTTTCCGATCTAGCATTTCTTTCTTAGCATAAATTGTTTCGTTAAGAGTAAGAATAATGAGAGTTGCAAATGTTTTGAACACCTGCATTTTGAATACATCTATTATTATTAATTTTTTTTTTGTTAAAATTTAACGGAATTAATTTTTTTTATTTGTTTAACTTAAAACAATGTATGAAGAACATGTAAAAAAAATTTAGTAACTAAGTATTATTTGAAGAAAATAAATCAATGAAAACAACAAATGCGATCTCAGTTCCAAATGTTTTGACCACTACTGTATATGCTGTATTAAGTTTTTAAAAATTCGTTGCAGTTCGTGTTGAATAGCGGTACAAAACTGAGTGAAATACCTCATATTTAAACCGCATTAACTTTTTAAGTTTTATCCGAGTTTTGAAAATCTTACCTCACATGAAAGACTTTAGAAAGTGTGCAAAAATGCAAATTTCAAAAACTACATCTTTGATTTTTCTTAAACAATTTATGGTGATAGGATCATATTGTCTTGTACATCATATCCATGGGTTTGAAAAATATTTAGATTTTAGTACGAAATTCTCATATTATTTTCTTAAAAAAGTAAAATTTTCAATTTTGTTCAATTCACACAAATTTAAATTTTTTTTTTTTGTTACTTTTTAAATTGTCTTTTGTGCTCTGAAACCCAATTTGTATTTAGAATTTCTCCAAGTTATCAAGTTTTTGAAACATTTTAACCTACAAATGCAAACAACAAGTTTTTTCGTCATGTTCGGAACTTTACCACATCGCGAATATCTTCTCTTACTTGAACCTTGTTACGGAATCCTAAACTTCTACTCTTGATTATCAAAATACTTTTGGAATCTATCAGATATCTTTATTTGTTTTCAGATAAGCCGATCGTTTTAAATTAAGTGTTAAGTTTTATACACGCAGAAAAAATAAGCTATTTGCCGACGTAAATTTGTTTAATGATACTAAAAGTATGTTATTACGAATTTCAGTTGGTTGGTGCAACAGAACATTAGTTTTCACAATAAAGTTCGGTTAATTTAACTGAATTTTAGTTGCAACAACCAGATTATTCAAAAATCGAATGTAAATATTGTTGTACTAACTGAATTTAAAAGTTGTTACCATAAAAATACACTTTTCAATTCGGTTGCTACTTTATTTCTATGTGTGTATAAGTAAGGAGTATTGTACTGGTTATTGCTGGCAACGGATGCAAAATTAATATATCAAGTAATTTCAAAAAGCATTTTAAAAATAAAGAGTACTGTTAACATATGCAGTAACGAGTTTAATATAAGAAAATTTATTCGCGATGTAGTAACGTTCCAAATATGACGGAAAATCGTGCTTTTTTGCACTTTTAGTTTACAGTATCACATAAACTTGATAACTTTATTAAAATTATTAAACTGAGGTCGACCATATCTTTATTAGCAAATTGCCCTAGGTGGCCGCTTAATAAAAGGACGTGGGAAGCTCTGTTATCCAAAACATATGATACCCATTATTCTTTACATACCCTTCATAACAAAACTAGCACACTCATTCCACAATTTTTTTTTTTTTATTTATTTTTTTTGTTTGTTTGTATGCTTATCCTCCTTCTTTTGCTCCTTATCTTCTATGATGATAGTCCTTGTGCGTTCGTTTATTTAGTTATAGTATTATATACTCTATATGTATTTACTATAACTATTTTTGTTTGGGCTTACGCCTGGTAGGTGGATGGATACTAGTGTAGTACTACTAATTCGTTTCGTTAAACATTTCTGCATTTTCTCTTCGTTTTGGCCTTAACAGTTTTGTTTTGTTCCCATCATTTTTCCTGCTGTTCTTGTATATATGTTGATTTTGTATATAGTATAGAGCTTGTCCCGGTTATAAAGGTTCGCACAATAACCCCAAAGTTCTTTGTTTTTTTATTTAATTTTTTTTTCTTGTTCCAAGCTTCATTTAGAAATTTATATGTATATTATACGCCCGTTTTTTGTAATTTCGCACATGCGCCCTAAATTGTAGTACAGCAGTCACATATGTAACAAAAGGTTTATATACAATATTATCTACCACCTCCTCCTCCTCCTACTCATCATCATAATATTGTGAAATTTAACTTTACCCAGGAATCTTAAATTAATTTATTTATTTGGAAATTTTATTTTCATGAAATAAGAATACAATTTTAAACGATTTTTTTTTTTTAAATATTTTTTGTTACACTTTTTTTAAGGAAATATTTTTATATGATTTTGTGTTGCAGATAAATTTGTAAATCTTTTTGTATATAAATTAAGTTGGATTTATTAATATATGAATTAATTTCAATCATAGTTTTTTTTATATCGAAAATGATACAGAAATTTTTAAATTTATTGATATGAAATTAATTCATTAATCCTCAAACCGTTCTAAACTGTTTTGCAATAAATTTATACCACGCATTTGGCAAGAAAAATAAACAAGATGCTCTTTTAGCCATTCCTTTTTTTTTTTGTTTTTGCTTACTTTAGGCGATATGGAATTAAATACGAGGGTGGTCCCAAAATTAGCCTACCTGACGTATATATGGCGGCAGTAGTTTGGAAAAAATTAGTTTCTTGAAAAGTGGCACCTTGTTTACTTTTTTGGGTTTATTAAAAAAAAAAAAAAACGATTTCAGTGAATTTGTAAGCTTGGCAGAGTTAGACGAGGACGTATGAGCTACCAAGACAAACACCATAGTGGTCGACCAATTAATTGAGCTGTCCACGCCAAAAACGGTTAAGAAATCCCCAAAATGGTATGGAATGATCGTCGGCTGAAGGTGCGTGAGCTGGCTGAAATGTATGTGAGGCCTTTCTAAAAGAGCTTTACATCGCATATTGATCGAAATTTTGGAAATGAGAAAGCTGTGCGCAAAATTTGTACCGCGTTTGCTCACAATAGAACAAAAACTTCACCACAATAAAGAATAGTGACAATTTGTAATCTACATTTAATTTCCTTTTCAACAATACCAAACACTTACGTGGCATGTTTATAACTACTTAACAGGAAATCTTCAAAAGTTATCCCTTCAGAAAGAAAATATTTATCTGGAGGTAAAACACTGTTGATGCTTTTTTGCGGAAAAAAATCGCAAAAATTTGTTTTCTTTTTATTTCTAATTTAAACGAATGTAATTTTTGAGTAGAACAAGATATTGCATTTATTTAGTTAAATAACCAATATTTTAAAAAATAAATTAGCCCGAATTCGCAAAAAACTGGACCTGAGTTGGACCAAATTTGGAATTTCACTTATCTCGGGAACTATGAGAGATAACCCACACATGTAAGCATGTTTTATGTTAAGACTGAATTAGTTTGTACGTAACGTTCAGTGACGAATCAGCTGATTTGTTTTTGATGTGTGAAAATGAGTGTGTGTGTGGTTAGTTTGTCTGCAATGTAACGTTGTGTGCCGGACTAACCTGTAAAAAGCATAAAGGCTCAGTTAGTCTTGCCGTTCCGTGCCGTGCCGAATCAGCAGTTTTGTTTTTGATGTCTGAAAATGAGTGTGTGTGGTTAGTTTGTCTGAACTGTAACGTTGCGTGCCGCGACGAACCTGTAAAAACAGAATTTCTGTACTCCGTTAAGTGACAGCTAAAAACAGCTGATTGCTCTCACATAAAAATACTCAGCTCAGGGATGATCAAATTGGTACTAGAGTACTTTGTATGGTACTATTTTAACCTTGAAAGCACTATGGTACTCCTTTGATCCATTTAGTACTATTTAAAAATTTTTCAATATTATTATTTTTAGTCCCATTAAAAAAGCTTTTTAATAATTTAATCCTTAATTCGATTTAGAAATCTTTTAATGAATATATTATTATTAATAATATATTCATTAATATTTATTAATATATGTATTAAAAAAAATATTAAAAACTTGAGGAATTTAAGAAAAAATCTATAAATTTTTATAATTTTTGTAACCAACATTGTTAAACTTTTTGTTTTTGTATACAAATAAATTTTTATTTTAGTTTTTGTTTGGTAATTTATAATAATTTTTTTTTGTACTATTGGGGTCAAAAAAGTACTATATCCTATGATGTTTGGTACATTTTGAAATTCTCATTTATCATCCCTGACTCAGCTTGCTACGGAATAGACTAACCACACAAAATAGCCATCCGGAACGGCACGTAACAGAAACGTCACCGAACGGCAAGACTAATGGAGCCTTAATTTCTGTACAACGTTAACTGGCAGCTAAAAACAGCTGATTGCTATCACAAAAAATAAACTAAACAACGAACACAACAACATTTTTTTTTACATTTTTAATATAAAAAAAGTTTTTGTGACACATTTTGATAATGAAGTGACCATACTTGCAATTATTAAAACAATGACTGCAGTTAGTTTAGCCAAAGCAGCGGCTATGTTGTTACGGAACAGACTAATCACACAAAACAGCCACCCGGAACGGCACGTTACAGAAACGTCACGGTGCGCAAAGACTAATGAAGCCTTTAGTCTCTACTAGCCGATTACAAATATGTTAATTTTGTATTAACGGATTAGAAACAGAAAAATTGCGAGCACTCAAAATTTTATATGCAAAAAATGCGCTAGCTGGGTGGGTGTTGTATGATTGCAATAATAATAATTTATAAAAAAAAATGTTTACATTTTGCAAAATGTAAACAAAATTGAAATGTGTCTGTGTGTTGTCTCTCAAAACACAATGTTGCATTTTATGGCATAAATAAAATATTGCCACAAACTGTTTGTGGTATGTATGTTATTGAAACTAAAATTTATTAATAATCGTAAAAATCTGTATGTTAGAGTAGAAAATAAAAAATAATCTACAAATAATGAAAAATAAAAAAACTTTCTAAAAGGAACTAAAACGTTGGCAATAATTTTCTATTTTTATGCAACACATACTATGTATTGCAGTTGACGTACTTTCAATTCATTCAACTATACATCAATCAATCAATTCTATACAATTTATTTATATTTTTTTTTGTTTTTGTTTTTCTTCTTCTGATGCAGCTTACAACAACACCTTTCCAATATTTTTTATATACTACCATTAATTTTTTTTTTTTTTTGTAAAATGCATGTTTTTTCTTACGGGGGAAAATAAGGCCTTCTTTGACATCTATTACAATGTATACTCTAGCCTAGAATCCATTCATAAAATACAACAAAAAAAAAAAAAACTATTAACCGTTAGTTTTACTATGAGGTCTGTCTGTCAATCTCTCTTTAGCTTACGTTTTCTTCAAAAAATGTGTGGCTTTAGTTTAAAAATAAACTATAATTGTAGTAGTACGATATATTAAGAAGAAAAACTATTAAAAAAATTATTATATCCGGCGCGACGACATTCCATTCCAAGTTGTAAAATGAATTAGCTTTTCAAATTGTGTTTAATACGAGGGCTGTAAGATAATTTTAATGATAAAAGATGTTAAAAGTTAAAAATTTTTCTTAAAAAAAATCGTATTTATATCAAGTAGGGTGAACATGACAATTTTAAGTATTAAACTCCAAAAATTTTAGTTTTACATTCAAATGTTTGATTGTTAAGCATATAAAATTAAAATTTAACTGTACACTCAGGGAAAAAGCTTCATCATATTTATGCTTTAAACTTCATAAATACACTCAAATAAAAAGTTAGTAAAGTCAGCAAAAATTTTTGCTGAGTAAGCAAAATTTTAGTCAGGAGGGTGCTTGCAAAAAATTTGCTAATGTCAGCAAAATCTTTTGCTGAAGTTTTACTAAAACTTAGTGGATTAGAAATTAAAAAAACCCTGCTAAAAATTAATAAAATTTTTGCTGAATATTAGTAGACTGAAAAAAACTCAAAAAATTTTTAGAAAATTTTTACTATAGTTAATTTATTTTGCTGAAAATCATAAAACATATTTTTCTGATTCTTTTTAAAATAATTTGTATTTCAACTACTTACATCATTGGTTTTCGAAATGATGCTATCTTTTAAAGGAACACTAATGCAGCAGAGAATTATAGAAACGAAATGAAAAAATAACAAAATGTAACATAACCCTTTTTTCGCAATAAGAAAAAGGAAACATAAAAATTTACCTAAGATGTATGTCTTTCGCTTTAGTCTGTCTACCTGCTGTATATTTGTTTTTTATCAACTTGACCACTCAATTTGACTCAAATACACGTTTAATCTTTTTTAAATTTATATATTTTATTTTGTCTTTTATTTAATTAATAGACAATTACTTTCACAAGCCGGTGAAAACGGAAAATTTAATTTGTTTCAATCCATAATTTTGTTTTATGTATGAAAAACAGATACAAAATCTTCCATGGTTGATTTTTTTATGTGTCTTACTAGAGTTGTACTTTTTAGTATAATTTTCCTCGTCACTACTACATCTTGACATCTAATTCATTCTGCGTATAACTTTTAATCTGGTTGTCGTTCACACTATTGATGTGCTAATCAGCACAATTTTTTTCAGCAAAATAAATTAGTAAAACATTAGTAAAATATAAGTAAAACATTAGCTCAAAACAGTTAAGTGCTGACTAAGTATAACTAAAATTTTAGTTTAAAACATAATTTTAGCAAAAAATTTGCTGAAAAATAGTATACCTGATTTACAAGAGGTTTTACTGACTTTTATATTAACTTATTTTTTTGAGTGTATGATGAAAAGCTTCATAGATTTTCGTCTAATGCAACACTTCATAAATATGATATGATAATATACTAGATTTTATAATTATATTTATCATTGCAAGACAAATAAATAGGTTATATATATATTTTTTCGAAATTTAAAATTTTTAATTTTTTTCGGAAAACGTGGTTTTTCTGGGTAATTTCGAACCGTAGGTCCATAACTACTGAATCGAGTTAAAAACAGTGTTCAAAAGATATATTGCGCATTAAATTATATTTATTTTGCAATTTGACTGACCAAAGTAGCTAAATCCTAAATCGAGATATAGACAAAATAGTCAAATTACTAAAAAATTGAAATAAAAAATAAAGCGTTCTGGTGAACCCGTTTAAAAGCTAAAATTATTTCGAAAAGGAGTGCTAAGATTGCAAGAGCTTCAGTATTTTAAAAATTTGTGTGTTTTTAGAAAATCAAATATTATGAACGAAAAATAAAGAAGCACAGTCTGTATATTTTTCAAAAGATATAATTTTTTTTAAATATTTTAACCAACATTGGCAAAATGTTGGAAAACCCATAAAATATGTGGTTTAAAAATAGATTTTCCAAAATAAAACTACAAAAAGTTCATTACAATTTTTGGTCCTGTCGGGACTCGAATCCTGATCGCCAGATTGGCAGCCGACGCTCTGCCTTTTTTTTTTTTTTTTTTTTTTTTAAGAGAAGCAACACTCAGGAAACTCTTCCTATTTATTAATGTGTTGCTTTCTTTGGAAAGAGGATAGTGGAGAGGTGAAAGGTGGGGAAAGATGAAGGGCTTCAAACATGGCAACACTGTAATTGCGCGAGATGATTCTTAGAACAGTTGTTGCTCGCCACCTGATGGAGAGTTGGCGAACTTATTGAAGCTTTTAGGTTCATAGCCCTGATTCATTATTTTACTTCGGTGGGGTTAAGTGCTATGTGAACACCGAAGGTGGGCTCTGCGATACATATGAGGGATAGAAAACTCATACATATTATTTTTCTAAATTGATGTTGCCGTCACCTGGAATCGAACCCGGGACCATCTGTGTAACAGTCGAACGCGCTAACCATTACACCACAGCGCCCAACAACAACAAAAAAGAGTTAATCTTAAAAGAGCCATTCCGGAAACAAAAAAATAATTTTTATATAAAAAAAATATTGAAAAGTATAACAAAATCATTTTAAAAAATGTACGCCTGAAACAGGGATCGAACTCGAAACCTTCTGACTACAAACTATTTTAAGCAAAGCATCTTAATTTTGTTTTTAAATAAATGCTTTACCAGTGGTTGGACTTCTGAACAGTTGCAAATTTCAGACTGGATCGCACTGTGAAAACATTTTTTGGTTACGTTTGCTTAGTGGTCTCAGCCAAGTCTTTGACAATGTTTTTTTTTTTTTTTTATAAACCACAGAATTTATTGTAAAAGAAATACTTTCAAAACGCTTTTTGGAAACTTTTGTTAAGCGTCTCCAACAACATGTGTTTTGTCAATAATTTATTTACAATTTCTTGGCTAGCTAGTGCTGGAAATTTTTGTGTCACTGGCATTTTTTGACTGGGTATTTTTAATGAAACTTTTGCTTTAGGAGCATGAACTTTTAATAAATAAAATGAAAATGTTCATAAAATGTTATAAGAACTGTAGTAAACTAAGGAAAAGTTTAAGGGAATACCAACGAAACTTCGTTGATTTAATACAAAATTTTATTAATTTCATGTATATGATTCTCTCAGTGTATAATATAATTCATAATAATTAGATAATTTTAAAATTTTATATACACTAAAACCCCGGTTTAAGTCTTTTCTAAGTTACATCGTTTCTGTGATTTCGAAGTTGCGCCGTTAATGTGTCAGTGTACGTCGCATGACTTTGAAGTTGCGTCGTAAATGCTTCGATTTGCGTCGTTAATAGGAATTTTTTATAGAAACCCGATATTTTTAACACAAATATACAGAAATGTCTCAGTTTATTTCCGAATTAATTTAATTTTATAATATTACCCAAGTAGATTTCGATGGTTCGAAAATAAAAGAATTTTTATAGCCCTAGTTGCCAATGGTATTGAATAAAAGCATTACAATAGCATTATTTTGGATTGCTTTTTGAACGTTCACAAAAAGTACTTTGTGAGTATTTTTCTTACAACGTTTACAACGGTTTATGAAATAAAAGAATTCTAAAAACATTGCTTTAAAGCATTTTTCAACATTTGCTTAAAGTACTTTAGCAGTATTTTTTTTACAAAATATATATCTGATTATTTAAAAAAAAAAAACACTGTTAAAACATTGGTTTAAAGCGTTTTCAAATACTTCTACAGGGTCCGCCAAATAACTTTTTTTTTTTGAAAATGCTATAAAAAAAAAAACTACTGAATATTTTTTCAAATTTCTTTTTTTATTTTAAAGTACAATCCTTCCGGTTAATAATGGAAAATAATTTCATTCAAATGGCTGCCTCGGCTGGCCATGCAGTAGCCTTCACGATCGGTCCAATTTTTAAGCACATTATCGATTGTGTGCAGCTGTATTTCACCAATGGCTTCACGAATATTGTCCTTTAAAGCGTCAATTGTCTCTGGCTTGTTGGCGTAACACTTATCTTTTACGGCACCCCACAAATAATAGTCCAACGGTGTCAAATCGCTGCTCCGAGGTGGCCAAACGACATCAGCTCTGCGGCTGATAATGCGATCTTCAAAAACAGGGCGCAAAACATTGAGTGTAGCTTCGGCTGTGTGGCACGTAGCGCCGTCCAGTTGATACCAAATGTTGCCAATATCCTCCTCTTCAATTTTTGTGAACAAAAATTCGTTCAACATGGCCCGATAACGATCGCCACTCCTTGCTCATTTTCGAAGAAAAATGGCCCAATTATGCCTCTGGACCAAAATCCGCACCAAACAGTGACTCGTTTTGGGTGTATCGGCTTTTCAATGTATGCGTGAGGGTTTTCTGTGCCCCAAATGCGACAACGAACATACGGAGCTGACGGTGCTTCTCTTCTTCCAAAATCCGTACGCAATTTCATTCTAACACGAACAATGTTGAACTCAAATGTTGAACGTAATTACATTTAAACTAAAATTAAACATAAAAAGTTTTCTTTCGTACCCTGTAGGAAATGTAGACAGTAAAATTACACTGACTCGCTATTGACTTTGTCGCCAGTACTACTGTCTAATTATACCCCATACAAGGCGTGGTGCTATTGACATTTAACATGTGCGTGTCATTGAAAATACACTAGTAACATTACAACAATTGACTAGATATTGACTGGATAGTTCTTATGGGACCATATGGAGACATTCAAACCAGGAATTTACTAGTACGTTTCTATAAATTATGGAACAAAGCTGTAGGGAATGTCAATAGCAAAATTCTGGTGTCACACTAGCGACTTTGTCACTAGTGTCTTTTTGTACTTTTGTCTACAATATTTGTGCACTTCCTTGCCAAATAAGTTAAAACAGACTTTTTCGATATAATGAGAAGTATATTTAATAACAAAAAATTTATATACTTATATAAACTATAATACTTATATAAACTAAACATATATGTATATCAGATCAGTTCACAACTATATTAATTGCAATTCGTAAAAAATTGCTCTTCGACAAAAGCCAAGGTTGTGTTTTCATTTTCTTTTCTTGGGAATTGCTTTTAACTTTTTCGCGACTGCTTTGCTTAAAAAACTTTTTCTATTGCCTTTGAACAGCTGTTCTCAAAGTCTTGTCTGGCAAATCGTTGATTGTTGATATTATATCTAATTATTGGATAAGGTTTGTTTTATTAAAAATATTTGAGAAATTATGTAAAATATTTTACCTATTAATGCTGTGAACACATTGCAGTAATCTCGTAGTCGTTTGTTACCGAAAACTCCGTCGATATTTTTTATATTTTTAAACAAAATAATTTTATTTTTTAATTCTTACTAAAAATTTTTTAATGATCACGCGCACGTTGTTTTTCAGCCAACCGGCTTAATAACACTGATGAAATAACGAAAAGCTATTGCGCAGTAGAATAAAAAACAGGTACAAACATATGCAAAATGTCAACAGGAGAGAACATTATATGGTGTACAATTAGTCAATAGTACTGGTGTCTAAAGCGAGTCAATACAATGTTACTATAGACATTTCTTTCAGGATATTGACGCGTTTGTTGACAATGTCACTAGATATATACTACATCTATTGTCTATATCTTTTGTATATTGACGCGTACACTAGATATATACCACATCTATTGTCTCTGTATTTTTTATGTTGACGCTTATAAGAAAAATTGGAAACATTTTAACTACTACTGTTGTCACTAGTAAAATGAGTGTAGACTAGGAGACATTTGGTCCCAGTCTGACTGCAGGGTAGTAACTCAGATTTTAAATGAAAAATAACTAAATACAGTCAAAGTCCGGTATAACAAATACTCAGTATAACGAAAACGCGATATAACGAAAACGCGTTGTTGCGATATAAAGAATGGGCTTGACAATAAGTGATAAATATATTATTTAATGAACATCTAATTTTGAAAATTTTCTTTCGTAGTAACTCAGGTTTAAAAAGAAAAATAACTAAATACAGCCAAAGTTCGGTATATTCATATATATAACGTTCGTTATACCGAGCTTTGACTGTTTGTTTGCACAAATCTTAAGTTTTTACACATTTCTATAAGAAAATTGCACTTTATATAAGCTCTTTTTGCGCTTTTTTTTTTTTTAAATACATTGTTGTACATTTTCTATCGCATTATTCGCCCCTTTTACAATTGCAACATTGTAAAGTGTACTTTGTTGTTTACATTGTTGCTAATATTAACACTTACTAAGAGAGTCGTTTGTTTAAATAGCAAGCAAGTGGAAAATAAGTATGTACGTGTACATTAGGGTGCCCCGATAAATTGCTTTTTCCTTTTTTTTTTTAATTTTTCGTTTTTGAACAATTATATTTTTCAATAAAAAAAAAATAAAATTTTGGTGCACTATACTGCGTATTCTGCGTATTCATTAAAAACCTACAGAAATAGCATCAAACATAATTAGAAAAAGTCAGTGCTCCTTTTATATTTATTATCGACTTTGATTGCTTTAATTGCGTCGAGCAATGCATCAAAATCCTTAATACTGCGGTCGACACGCAGGATATGCCTCAAGGTGACGGTGACACATCCGGGTTCCGGTTCAACATGGCGTTGTCATTGGAGGTGACGTATTTCCACATTTTGGGCACCTGGTGTGTGTTAGGTAATATATCTAAAAATAGATTTTTAAAGTAATAAAAAAAAAATCACAAATTTAAAAAAAAATCTTTTATGAATTGCCGCCAGCGGGCCTCGATCCCATAACCTCCTGCTTACAAAGCAAGCGCGCTATCGCCTCAGCCAATTCTGCTTTTGGGTAGTTGCTGGCAAACAAGCAGGTAATAGTTTATGTGTGGATGTTTTAATACAAACGAAAAACAAAACAAACAATACAACAGCATACAAATGTAAAGCAAAAAAAAACTCACTACGCAACAAAATATAGTTGAAGTCCAGTGCTGACCGTAAATACAAAACTTAAAAATTAAGATGTGGTTTAACCAATCCCGCGATCTGTCCTTGAATTACACACATATATATATAACTCACGTACTTTAACTAAAAACTATTAGTCTTCCAAATCGTTTGGTTGTTGATTAAAAATTTATTTTGTAATTTGAAAAGTTGCAAATATATATTGTGTCCTGTGGTTCCTATTGGGAACAAAGGGCCACAACGAATTTATTCCATTCGGACCGGTTGGATGATATTCTCTTCACTTCTCCCCAGCTTTGATCAGTAGATATGACTTCTATATTCAGTTGACGGTGCCCTGTGTGATACGGTCTGCCTACTCTTCTCGTCCTACCCTGTGGGTTCCACTCAATGACGATTTTAGCAACGTCACCTGGAGGTCTGCACAGCGTGTGACCAATCCAACGCCATTTGCGATTCATTATTTCTATATGGATTGCCCGCTGGTTTGTTTGTCTCCAAAGTTCTCCATTGGATATGGTGTTAGGCCAAAAAACTTTTAGGATTCTTCGGAGACATCGATTAACAAACACTTGTAGGGAGTTTATCTCGTGTTCTGTTGTGTTCCACGTCTCGCATGCATAAAGCAGCACAGATTTGACACAGGAGTTAAAGATGCTTATCTTAGTGTACCTGGATGCAAATATTTATCGAAAAATACTAAAGGGTCCGCCAAATAACTTTTTTTTAAACTCCTGAACCAATTGGACTTTGTATGGCGTCATACCAAGGTCTTTATGCAAAATTCGTCTCAATGATGTCTCCGAAATGTTTAATTGTTGAGAACGACGGTGAATTGATGTTAATGGCGCTTCACGCACACTTTCTGCCACAGCAGCAATATTCTCGGGTGTACGCACTGTTTTTGGCTTTTCACGCTTTGGTTTGAGGATGCCAGTTTCTTTCACTTTTTTCACAAGATAACGAACATACGGACCATATTCGTTCAGCGGAAGGATAAAACTATTTATCTGTCAAATTAGACATGAGCTAAGTGTTACCATTCACGAAATAAGCACTAGCTGAAAAAAAACGTTAGATGGCGGACCCTTTAGTTTTAGCTGTAGTATAAATGTGGTACAAAAAAATTTATTTAAACCGTTTTTAAAAAAATTTTAACTATAAAATAGGGCTGACGGTGCTTGTTAAGTGGTATGTCCCCTTTTCATCGGTCAGGGGACCAGTTTATTAAATATAATTGACATCATTTAACCCACATCAATGGCAAATGATACTAGTTCCATAACATGTCCTACTTTAAGCAGTCCCGGGATATGTCCTTTAGGTCGATTGACTCCTCATTGCCCATAGGGTTGTTATTGGGGAGCGCTGGCACAATAAGAATGTATAGAAAATGCTAAAACTCACTGAAAATATAATTTTTGACTCAAAGGAAATTAATTTTGGAAAGTTTGTGTAAAATACTTGTCGAGTCTTGTAATCTAAAGGTCAATCGTAAATTTTTTCATTATATTAAGGTTAATAATTTTTGAAATAAAACGACCTTGTAAAAATGGCTTTATAAAATTTGTTTGTTAATCTAGCAAAAAAAAACTGGTAAACTTTTGCACTGTTTATACATGTGATGGGTTTCTGTGGCTTTTGTGTCTAATCTAACAATGTTAGTTGAAAAATAGTTGATATCAGTATAAACACGCGAAAAGTCTGGGGGTGGCAATCTACAAAGGTGGCAACCTGCATTCTTAAGGAGTATTGGTATACTAGTAATATTTTGCACAATAGCAAAAATTGTTCATGAATATTGTGTAGTGTATGGGGTACCTTAAGTTCGTTAATGGTCATTGTATGGAGACATGGAAGCATGCATGGAGATTTACAGCCATAGACAGTAAATTAGCACAAATCTTTATATAAACAACAATTAAATTTTTTATTGAATTATAGTTTTAGAAACAAAAAACTGTAAACATAAAAACTTAAGATGAATATTCTTCTTAAAAAAAAAAACAAAAAACTTCGATGAAAAATCCAATTGTCTGATCATTAATGCTAGAAATATCTCATCCGCCAACTTATAGCTGGACATTAAA
This sequence comes from Delia radicum, assembly GCA_021234595.1. Classification (NCBI taxonomy): domain Eukaryota; kingdom Metazoa; phylum Arthropoda; class Insecta; order Diptera; family Anthomyiidae; genus Delia; species Delia radicum. The sequence continues at coordinate 189,765,500 of CM037855.1, read as the reverse complement.
ATAGCACATACTGAAATTTCTAAATTAAAAATTATATACATAAATAATAAAAATATGAAGGTTTTAGTTTACCTGATTAATATCTAGTACTGTAACCTTTATTTGCAAGTACCGCTTGGCATCTACGGGACATGCTTTGAATTAAATTCTGGCCACGCTCTTGGGGGAATTGAGTACCAAGCATTCTGTACTCCAGTCCAAAGATCATCCAAGTTTTTGTACTTTTGTTTAGCAATCGCACATTTCACATCGTTCCAGAGGTTTTCGATCGGGTTTCAAGTCAGGACTTTGGGCCGGCCAGCATAAAACTGGTATATTTTCTGTAGAAAACTACTCCTTCACAAGCTTGGGGTCATTGTCGTGCATGAAAGTGAATGAAACTGGCATGTGTTCAAAAGCGTAAGGTTCCATTTGGTTCTTAAGAATGTCCAGATACTGATACCGGTCCATTTTTCCATTTACTTTCACAATAGGGCCCACACCGTGCCACGAAAATCATCATCATACCATGATGCTTCCTCCACCATGCTTCACGGTCTTCTGAGTATAGAGTGGATTCAATGCATGTCGTTTTGGTCGATGAACAAAGACTCTATCGTCAGGTCATATTCGATTCACCTTGGTTTCATCACTCTAAAGTATTTTTTTCCAGAATGAGAGATCTTTAGACTTATGGGTGCGAGCAAACAATAAACGATTTGCAATATTTTTTTTGATAGTAGTGGCTTCTTACGGCTTGCACGTCCAAAAAGTTGAGCGTCATTCAATCGTCTTCGGATGAGTCTGTCTGATAAATTTAATCCAAAATCAGAGTTAATTTCGTTTGCAATTTCGCGTGATGACATGAAGGGGTCCTTTTTTGACTTTCGGACAATATCACGGTCCACTCATTGGGTTGTTTTTTTTTTGACACGTGGCATCTTTTTTTTTTGTTTTCTGTTTCATTAACTGAGTTTGTTTTATTGGAATTAATCACATTATAAACTATTTTTCGCGAGCGATGCAAAATTTCGGCAATTTCAGGTGGCTTTTTTCCATCTTTCAACATGTTTGCTATAATTAGCTTTTCCTCTGGCGTGCAATCTTTTCCACGTCCCATATGTTTTAAAAAGTTATGTGAAACAACACAAAATTAAAAAAAATTTAAAATATGAAAGAAATTAAGCGAAAAAAAACTTCAATAACACTTCTACACACATTGTGCTAATTTACTGTCCAAGCCAAACTCAGCTAATCACAAAATTAGAAATCAAAAGAGAAAAAGAAAGAATAATAGTGGTAATTTTTTTTTTTTTTGCTTAACAGAAGCCAATTGTTCCAATGCAACAGTGCATGCCAAAACAGTTGGTGTAATTAGTAAAAAAACTAGAAAGATAACACAATCAAAATTTACAGTGATTTTGTGCTAATTTAATGTCCATGGCTGTATATATAAATGTGGGAACTTGCATGATGTACAAATATACATTATGAGCATGTACATACCTTACATTGCATCTTTATGGATCCATACATGAAAATTTTTAGTCGGGAGGGTAATTAAAATAATAAATCTGAATTTTATTTGGAATTTCGGAAATCTCTTCTTAACTCGTTTTTTACCAATCATAGATTACGTGCGAGTTTTTTTGTCAAAACTTGGTAGGACGATAGGTTGGTTTAACAGTAAACATTTTCAGTAAAATTTATAGTCTAATTGCACCCTCTAGTGGTGGTATAATTAATTGAAATATAAACTTTGACGCTTTGTACGAACTCAAATAATATTTTTTTAACAAGTTAGATTTCTATAATTTTGATACTAAAAGCAGAAACGGGTTAATTTTCTGCGCACTTCTATTTTTACAATACTGGAAAAATCTAGATTCGATCAGTTAATTTTTTTTTTTTTTTTTTCAAAAATTATGTCTTCCTTATATTTTTTAAGATTTTTTGAAAACAGTGCTATAAAAAAATACAAAATAGCTTTTTTCATATCGTTATATGGCAACCCTGGAATTATAGTTTTTTTTTCTATCCCATTTGTAGCCAAGTCTTCAAGCTTCCACAAGCTTTTTATTGCGTCGTTGTGGCTCCTTCCTGTCAAAAGTTATAGGCTCTTAAAAACTGCAGTGTTTTTAAAGACACGTTGGTAGAAAAATCTTTTACTTTCCGTTGGAAAATGTGTAAAGATCCCCTACAAATTTCGGCTGAAAAATACACATCGTTTAAGTTGTGTTACTTCAATTTTTTTCGGGATACCCCAGTGTACACCATGGAGGAGAAGTATTCGTAATTCACATGTTAGCCTTATCAACCAGATCGGAGATTGTTTTGTTGTCGGAATCAAAACAGCTCATGGAATTAAAAAAAAAATCGATAAAACCGAGTTCAACATATATTTTGTATAAAAAATTGCAGATAGTTTAAAATATTCAAACGTAACATTTTCTTCGAAGTTGCTCGAAACTTTTTCGTTTTAAACGTTTTCAATATTTTTAGTAGGGTAAAGGTTGGCAGGTTGCCACCCCCTGTATTTCGGCATTAAAACGGTGTTGTTTGTAATGCCCTAAATCCCTACTAAATCGACCGTAACAAGAGTAGATTACACTTTCAATCTACCTCTGGAGCTGATAGAAGCAATATCGCAGTGTTTGTTGAATAAAATCTGAATTACTATTGCTTAAAAATTTTAAAATCAAAATTCTGTTTGTTTTCCTGTTTATATAAATTTTAAATATTTTTGCGAAAATTCGAGGTGAATATTTTTGCATTGTTAATTTTTCGTTAAATTAAAATAGTCCAAAAAGAATTCCAAACATATCATTAATTTGCATTTTTTTTTTTTAACCAAAACTCTTTATCAGAATGCATGTTGCCACCTTAGTAGGATTGTAGATTGCCATCTCAATATTTTTCTCTGGTTTATATTGATATCAACTATTTTTAGTTAGTTAGTTAGCGCGTTGGACTGGTACACAGATGGTCCAGGGTTCGATTCCCGGTGACGGCAACATCAATTTAGAAAAATAATATGTATGAGATTTCTATCCCTCATATGTATCGCAGCTCCCACCTTCGATGTTCCCATAGCACTTTTAGCACATTTTATTTGTATGACTATAATTGCTTTTCCTAATTTGAAACAATATTACAACTATTTCATAAAAAAAAAAAAAAATTGCTCTTATATGCAGTTTTAATTGAATAGAGATTGTTCTGTGAATAAAAGAACGAAATCAACGATTGAACGACAAGATCGAATATTGGTGAACGAGTCATATCGATCAATTGAGTGAGTCGTCGTTCAATTGAACTAGTTCGTTCATGAACGACACAACTCTAGTCCGGCCGAACTCATTTTTTTCGGCCGAAGCCGAACTTTGGCCATAATATCAATGTTCGGCAGTAGCCGAAGCCGAACTTTTTGTTTTAATAAAAAAAAAATATAAATTGTTTTTTGAGATCAAAAAGTTATTAAACATAAACACAAATAAAAATTCATAGGTAATATATATATTTTTAAAAAATCATATTTGAAAAATAGTTGTACTATTTTAAGCAAAAAAAAAAAGAATAAAATATTTGTACTATATTTTATAGTCAAAGAAAAATAGTTGATCGATTTTTAAGTCGATATAGAAAAAAACTTAAACTTTAATATTTAATATTTAAAATTAAAAAGTTTGATATTGTAATAACAGAAAATCAATTTTTCCGCATTCACACCATGTGAATTGCTTCGTCTATCAGAATACAGCTGTCCGGCAGCGCTAAAAAGCTGCTAGCTACACTAGTTGGTGGGGCTGATAAATATTTTATTGCTACAGCTTTTAAATTTATAAATGGACTTGAATTCCAATACTCAAATATATTTATATTTCTGGGACTTAAAGGCTCCACAATAAACATTTTAATTTTTTTTTTAATAAAATTTTCATTTGGTTCTGCTACTTCTAAGTCTGGTTCTGTATCATGTCTATCCCAAATTGATGAACCTTTTATTCTCTTTTTACGATTACTTACCACTCGAAATTAATTGCAAAATATAAAAGTATACGTTTATTTAAATTATATCACATAAATTTGATTATTTGCTTATAAGTCTTGTGGGTATATTTCTGGAAAAAAAAAATTTAAACTCTTTTTGGATTTTAACTCTTTTTGGCTTTTTTTTTTTATTTAAATATTGTTCTTTTTTTTTGTATTCTATCATATTCAACATAGTATTTTTTTTTTGTAGTTTTTTTGTAAATTCTGAAAAGTAAATATAGCCACAGTTGTTATTTATTTGTGCTTTTTATTCAATAATCATAAAAAGTTCGGTAGTTCGGCCAAAATTTGGTCGAACTTCACTTTTTGGCCGAACTCCGAAGCCGAATACTCGGTCGGTCACTATTAAGCTCAAATCGAATTAATTCTTTCGAAGCTCTGATATTGAGTGATTGTATTAGAAAAAAATATATAAAAAATAAATCACAAAATATTATTATATTTTCCTATACTTTTTGAACATATTGTATGTGCAAATAGACCACATATAAGCTATAAGGTAAATAATAAAAAAAAATGTTGCTAAATTTGTTACACGTGCCTTCTTTTAAAGCGGTATGTTATTATTATTATGATTGCTAGGAATAATGAAAAGCAATGTCTTGCCGTTTTATATTGAGGTTATGTATACACGACTATAGTTGTGGTTTTCATTTAAGAACAAAGATTTTAATTGAATTTGAGTTCTTTGATATAATAATTAAAACCAGAGTTGACCTTTAAGAGTCAAAAGGTATCTGGGGTCATACAAGTTTTTGCAATATATTTCTGAAATTACGATACACAGTGGGATGTATCACAAATATTTGTGGGGCGTTGTGGTGTAATGGTTAGCGCTGTTACACAGATGGTCGCGGGTTCGATTCCCGGTGACGACAACATCAATTTAGAAAACTAATATGTATGAGTTTTCTATCACTTATATGTATCGCTGCGCCCACCTTCGGTGTTCCCATAGCACCGAAGTAAAATAATAAATCAGGGCTATGAAACAAAAAGCTTCAATAAATTCGCTAACTCTAAATCAGGTGGCGAGCAACAAATGTTCTAAGACTTATCATCTCGCGCAATTGCAGTGTTGCCATGTTTGAAGCCCTTCATCTTTCACCACCTTTCATCTCTCCACTATCCCCTTTCCAAAGAAAGCAACACATTAATTAATAGAAAGAATTTCCTGAGTGTTGCTTCTTTAAAAAAAAAAAATATAATAATTTGGGGATTTCGTACTGGCTGATCGGATTGCCATGAAACTTCACACAGCCATAATCAACGTAATTGCAAGCTTAAGTTTTAAAGAAAGACCCACTAGATCCATCAGACTCCAAAGTAGGACACCTCGAGAATTCAAAAATTTGGAGAGACTTTTAATTTTATATTTATTAAACAATGATTTTAAAATATGAAATTGCTTGTAATTTAAAGCAATAAATGTGCTTAATCATGTGGGTTATCTCTTATAGTACATAATTTATCCGTATTTGAAAATCAAAATTTAGCATTTTTTCCAATGGAAAAGGCAAATCGAGCCGGTCAGCGCTGCCAACTTTGACGATTTGTATGCATTTTGACGATTTTTGAAGTGAAATATGATAAAATGACGATTGAAGATTTCACAAAATTTATTATAGGAAAATGACGATTTATAAAAATTTTGCAATTTTTATAGAATTTTTTAATTTATTTCTATAAAATTTAATGACAAAATGTGATGCAAGTTTTTTTTTTATTTAAAACATCTAAGGAAAATGTGATTTTTTTTTATTTTAATTTTATTTAAAAAAAAAACGAAATTCGAATGTATTTTTTTTTTATATATTTTACAAAGGCAAATCCAAAATCTTTATTTTTTAATAATTGAAATCATTTAGCTTCAAAATCACTGATAAAAGAGTGATTTTCTACATATCTTCTTCTTGGTACATAAATATTTTTCTTTATTTTCCTCTTTATTGTATGCCCGAATTTTATGAAAACAAATATCGGGAAACATTTTAAAACTTTGCAGATTTTAAAATAGGTCAGTAATTTTAAAATTCCATTCCCTGAAATGAGTATTGGGAGTTGTGTTTTTAAGACTCAGAGTCGTTTGTAAAGGAACTGATAAAAAAAGAACATTAAAACTGTGAAATAATTACAAATAAAATGATTAAATCGAAGTTGTGAGAAAAATTTCTATTTGTTTTTATTGAAATATAAGGAGTTTTCGGAATGACGATTTTTTGACGATTTCTCATTCTCAAAATGACGATTTTGAAGATTTTTTTCAACAAAATTGGACGATTTTTGAACAAATTGGGTTGGCAGCACTGGAGCCGGTGTTGGTGGTATTGTTACTCAATTAAAAAAAAAAAAATCAATGTAAATTATAAAAAACATGACTTTTGGTGAATAAGTTAGTAAGACTCTTTTGTATCCAAATTAAAAGTTTCTTTATATATTTTTGAAGCAGTAATAAAAATAAAAGCTTCATCATATTTATGAAATGTTACATCAATTTTCGTCCAATGTAACGTTTCATCATATTTATGAAGCATTTCATAAAAAACCTAATCAATTTCATCATATTTATGAAGTACTTCGCTATATATTTAAATGTTAGGTTGTATTAGTAAGGATTTAATTTTTTTTATGTAGAAAAAGTTCATATGGCCCTTATAGTTTTTTTTATCAACAGATTTTCGAAAATAAAACATTTCTGTAACCTGTTTGTAATGACCAACAATAAATCCGCTTCTCTAAAAGTGAATAAGTTATCCGCATTTGAAAATGAGAATTTGGAATTTTTGCAATAACCTAGTCCGTGGTTTTTCCAATGGAAAAGGCAAATAAAGAAAGATTGCTTTGAAAAGTGCAAAAAAAAATAAATTTCTTCACGCTTAAAATAAAATGCCCATACAGTTGAAAAATATAAAAAAAAAAACGGGATTAAAAGTTTCTTAGGTACCATGTAGTGTTTATATTTTTCTGAAAGACTACTACACTGATAATAATCCATGCATAAAAATACCAATAAATGTCAAAATTACAAAACCTTTCGGAAAATAAACCAATATTTGTTTATTTCACGAAAGTTTTTGTTGTTTTGACGCTATTTTCGTATTTTTAGCATGGATTATTATGAGTGTAGATATAGTTGAGTTTTATGAAAATTACATTTTCTAGTTATTCTTTACTCTCCCCCACACCCTTCTAAATTCGAAAATTTGTTTAGTCCAATTTCAACTTAAACCAATTATTTCTCTGAGTGCACCACGCAATTTGGAAAACGGCTGCAGGTGCTTCACTTTGGTGCAAATATGATAGCATTATCCTTTTTCAACATCGGTTCAAATGTGTACAAGACACCAGTAAACGTAAAAAATCCGATTTTAAAAAATTCAGAAAACATCAATTGAAATTCAGAAACACATTAACTGTAATTTGAGAACATCAATTGATATTCAAAAAATTACAATTGAAATTCAAAAATTACAATTGAAATTCAGAAAATATAATTTAAAATTCAGAAAAAGTAATTTGAAATTCAGGAAATATAATTTGAAATACAGAAAATGTTAATTGAAATGCAAAGTATTCTGAATTCAAAGTGATGCGGTCTAAGTTTCAATTGATCTTTTCTGAATATCTGAATTTGAATTTTCCTGAACTCGAATTTTTATTTTAAAATCGGTCTAGCAATTTAAAATTTATGAGTGAAAAAAGGCTTATACAGTCTAAATTTGTGCACTAAAAAGTGTGTTTTAGACACCTATAATATGCATTAAACATTTTAAAATATGCAGTTAAAATTAAAAAATATGAACTTATTATTTTGTTAATTTTAAAATGTAAATTGGGAGAGAAACAGTTTTAATGTGTTTTTATTGGGTTCTTTCTTTTCTTATACAGTGGTGTTCAAAACATTTGCAACTGAAATCATGGTTTAGGTAATTATAATTTTTTTGATCAAATAGATTTGTGGTATAAGTTTTTGTTTTTTTTTATTAAATTCAGTTATAGCATATTATTTTACAAATACAAAGAAATTATTCATAACTTCTCAAAAATAAAAAAAGTAATTTTAACAAAATAAGTCGATAGTGCAGTGTTCAAAACATTTGCAACTCTTAAAGTAATTAACAGGAAATACAAACAATGGTTTTAACGCTCAGTATTTTGTAGCGTAGCCAGTTTATAGTTTATAACTTCTGAACTCCTCTTAGGCATTGAGGCAATGAGCTTTTTAATATAATCGTCAGAAATTTTATTCCACTGCTTCTCCAACTCGACAAAATACTTTATTGCCATTTCGGAATACTTTATTGCCGATATTCCGTTTTAAAATTTAAAAATTTAAGATTGTGGCCGTCATTGTGCTAGTAATGCTGTGAATTGGGCCAATTCCATTTCCTGAAAAACACCCCCACACCATAATGTTTCCACCTCCGCGCTTCACTGTGGCGGTTGTGTATCTGGGATTAAACTTTTCGCCTCGAGGTCTTCGAACATTAGCTCTTCCATCTGATCCCCGGAGGTTAAATTTAGACTCATCTGACCACAATACATTTTTCCATTGCTGTTGAGTCCAGTTCAAATGGGTGCGTGCAAAGTCAAGCAGCTTTTCGGTTTTTTTCGACACAAACGACAGTTTTAGCTGGGAACTGCTTTGGGATATTTCGTTGTAATACGGGGTCTTCCACCTTTATGAGTTGTGTGGATGTTACCACTATTAACAATGCCGCAAATCATTGATTTTGGAACGGAGTACTTTATAGAAATTTCTTTTTGGGAAAGTCCATTTTGAAAATCATTTAAAACTTTTGATTTAAAATCAGAATTGTATTTATTTCCTGCCATATTTTACAAAAATTATTCTTACGATGTTTATGCTTCCAACATCTTATTACAACTATTAAAGAACAATAATTATAATAAATTTGTTTAAAAAATGTCACGGCCTGAATCTCATTAAAAAGGAATGCGACTACCGTTAAATCCTAGCAATTGTTATTATAAATTGTTTCGTTAAGAGTAAAAATAATGAGAGTTGCAAATGTTTTGAACATCTGTATTTTGAATACATCTATTATTATTAATTTTTTTTGTTGTTTTAATTTAACGGAATTAATTTTTTTTATTTGTTTAACATAAAATAATGTATGAAAAATATGTAAAAAAATAATTTTAGTAACTAAGTGTGATTTGAAGAAAATAAATCATTGAAAACAACAAATGCGATCTCAGTTCCAAATGTTTTGACCACTACTATAAATAATTTAAATTTTGTGTTAATTTTGAAAAACGTATGAGAGTATATTAAGTAATACAACTTGTTTTTCTGTTCAGCTTCTAAAAAAGCTGAGTTGGATAGTGCTTGGTGAAATGTAAAATAAAATTTAAAAGCATTTTTTTACGAAAAACTAAAAAAAACAATAAAAATATGCATTTAATAAAGCAAAATAAGTATAAATATCCATTTAAAGCAAAATATGCACTAACAAATTGATGACATTTTAACGCAAATTCTTTGATTTGCAAAGCTATTTTGTTTACACTACTTTTAGACATAAGGAAAAACATGCATTTGAATGAACTCCCGGCTCCTGGTTATCAATTTGAAAATTAGTTATGTTAACCTCTTATAAAGCTCTCATAAGTGTTATACAATACGGCCGTCATTTTTCAATTAAATTTTTTTTCTTTTATATATGAAAATTGACCACTTTTAAATAGCGTTATATCGAAATATCGATATACTTTATATAAAATTGAAAGTATTTTGTATTCTAATCGTTTTGTTGAATTTGTTGAAAAGCCTTAATCAGCCGCTATGTTATTAATCAAAATCTAAATACTTTTTATTAATAAAAGTGAAAATATACCAAAAAAATTCATTCATAATTAAAATGTTTTTACACTTTTTTTTCGTAACAAAACAAACAGAAAGAAATATAAATTATAATGTGAATGACCTTATCATCATCGTGTGTATAAAAAATAACTTATTTTAAGACACGTGTTTGTAGATTGTTAAATATTTTTTCTTCTATTTTTTTTTTTTTTTTTTTTTTTGGTGTTGACATACATAAACCATACAAAATAATCAAGAGGGAGTAGTTAGTATTTAAAGTTGAATGACAATCGCATATTTCGTAAATAATTCAATTTAAATGATAGATTTACAAAAAAAAAATTGAAACTTAATAGAATTTGTAATACTGGCTCGGATCCGGGGGAAAGGGAAAAAGCAATTAAAAGCAAAAGAAGAAAAGAATGAGATTTTAAAATTTAAAAGATTTGCCCACAACAAAATTTCCGGGAAAGCGAGAAATTAGAACAATTGAAATTCCCTGGATGAAATAAGAGCCATCTAAAGTCAGTTTCAACAGGTGTTTTCATATATCGCACTTGATCAACAAGAGGGTATTAACTCAAAATTTTAAAATTTTCAGTAGAGTCAAAAAACTGTTTATGGCCACATTTTAACAGAATTTAAAAATTCAAACATATCATAATAAGCAAATTCCATTTGAAAATATATATACATACATTGTTTTTGTTTTAAATTTTACCACTCATTGCAAAAAAAAATCAATTTTTTGAGTTAATACCATTTATTTTGAAATTTTATCGATTTAAATTTATAGAATAAAACAAATTTTATCAACAAAACAGTATCAACTCAAAATACAACCACATATAAATAAAACAGTTTGATTATTTTTACTATAAATAAAGGCTCAAATCAAAATACATAATACCTTTTTTATGAAAATATACGATTCATTTCTATTTGAACTTTTGTATTAACTCGAAATAATACTTTTTTGTTGAAATAAAGGTAATCACTACATTATCATGAAAATGGTCTCAAAAGTGGTTTTCGAGATGAAAGACTAATCGGAATACGTTGAAATTTTTACAATTGATACATATTGATGTTGTTAGTTGATTTCTTGAAAAAAGTGATATTTTAAAAATTTTGAGTTAATACCCTCTTGTTGATCAAGTGCGATATGTTTATTTTACGAATAATTATGTCATTTCGAATTCAAAAAAGAAAAAAAATACAAACTTGTGTTTTAAGAGAAATTACACAGGAGGACATAACTTTAAAAAATTAATAAGTTTATGGCACGCTGATTTCAATGGCGTACTTAATTTTTCGATCTATGATACAATTTTTCCACAAAATTACTTTAAAATTTGGCCCATGTAAATGCAGTCTTTTACATACACAGAAAAAATTATAAACCTAAAATATCTAATTAAAGATTTGAAGTGAATTAAATTTGTTTCTAAACAAATATTTAATTGAATCAATTAATATTTTAATTGACTTTTAAATATATAAATACATATTTTATTTTAGACGCAATTCTCAAGTTATTTTGTCATACACTGTAGCTTAAATAGCAAATTTTTAGTATAAAATGACAAATACATTTGAAGTTTACAAATAAAACAAGCACTCTCACAAACCAAGCACTCTCACAAACATACAAACAGACGCAGCATTAACAAAAACACACATACCAATGTATCGTTTAGTGTCCGACCGAACAGTTCGGCCAAAAAACTATATTTTGTCGGTTTTTTGATATCTAGAGGCAATGATGACAAATTTTGGTATTGGAAACATGTTTGTTGAGCCGAGTTAATTCGATTTTGTGTATAAAATTTAAGAGAAAAGCCGAAGTTTAACTATAAAGTTAAAAGTTCGGCCGCCGAACTATTTTCGCTTTGGCCGAACTTTCTGAGGCCGAACAGTGAATTCATTGCTTAACTACAGACTTTTCTTCAAATTTGACACTCAAAATAGCATCTAATCAGCCCAATAAATATTTTTCCATCCGCCAAATTTGTCCATAATGCTTTAAAATACCGAATACAGACCAAATTCATTTTCTGGCCGAACTGTTCGGTCGGATACTAGAAATTACACAGGAGGACATAACTTTAAAAAATTAATAAGGTTATGTCACGCTGATTTCAATGGCGTACTTAATTTTTCGATCTATGGTACAGTTTTTCCACAAAATTACTAAAAAATACATGTAAATGCAGTCTTTTACATACACAGAAAAAATTATAAACCTAAAATATCTAATTAAAGATTTGATGTGAATTAAATTTGTTTCTAAACAAATATTTAATTGAATCAATTATTATTTTAATTGACTTTTAAATATATAAATACATATTTTATTTTAGACGTTATTTTATCAAGTTATTTTTTCATACACTGTAGCTTAAATAGCAAATTTTTAGTATAAAATAACAAATGCATTTGAAGTTTACAAATAAAACAAGCATTCACACAAACATACAAACAGACGCAGCATTAACAAAAACACACATACCAATGTATCGTTCACAAAATTTTTTTGTCAGTATCAATTTTTTTTGTAGAAGTTATTTATAGCTTTTTAATTTTCAATAAAAGTTTTAATTGATATTATCATTGCCGTGTTCACGCCGTGAACAAAAGTGTAAACTACCCATCCTTGGCTAACAGCATTGCCATATATACCAATGTATCAGCTGTTAACATGAAAACTGCAGCCAACTTAACATCAACTGCATTCAGTGTTGCCATGTATTTTTTTCAAGAAACTGTAAGAAAAAACTGTTTTTTTAAGAAAAAAACTGTTTTTTTTTTTTAAATAAAAAACAGTAGAAAAAACAGTTAATATGTGCATTTTGAATTCAATTGCATTTTATTTAAACATAAAACAACATAAAAAACAACATATTTATATACACAGAAAAAAAATATTTTTTGTTGTAGACTAGCTTTTAATTATACTAACAAAAAAAAATATTGTCAAATTTATGTTATTACAGATCACAAGTTGTGCTCTGTTATAAAACTACATTTTAATTAACAATAGGAATAATGTTTTTTTTTCTGTGTACTTGTTTAAAGTAAAAAAAAAAATATAATATAAAAAACATATTTATATTTATATTAATTATTTAACATATAGCAAAAAATAGCTACAAAACCATAAAAAAAACAAAATAATTCATCAGATTTTGAGATCTTACTTAATTACATGAAAACATCAGTTATACATTTTTTGATTGAATTTGATTTTTATTTCGTTTGATTCCACAAAATTTTAACACAAACAAATGCTAAAAAGAGAATTAAAACTTACTACACAGTTGCATTCAATGCGTAGTATTATTTTTTATTGAAACATTTTGTGCAACTTTTGTATTAAATTTATAAATTCAAGTAAAAGCAAGTAAATCGAGCAGGTAAGCTGTTAAAAACTGGAAAAAAAGGCTGAAATTAAACAAAAACTGTTTTTAATGAAAAACTGGAAAACTGTTACGCATCCTAAAAAACTGGAAAAACAGTTAAAACTGGCAATATGGTAACACTGACTGCATTGTCATCAAATCATCACAAAATTTTCAAACCTTCAACCAGTGCAAAAGCAATCCACCCGCTATATTAAAGTTAAAAAGTGAATTATTAAAAAGTGAACAACAAGAAAGACAATTTTATTCGCACATAAAATTAAATCTAAAAGTCAACCCTAAAATTCAAACTTAAACCTAGAGTTATAAAAATTGAATAATTAAAAGTTAATTGTTAATTACTTAGCCCTAAATTTAATTCAAAAAACTATACATCTGCTAAATTGTTCAAATTAAGTAAAAACAAAGGCATAAAAGAGTAAAAATACTTAAACCCAAAATTTACTTAAACTTTAGCTTATAAACCATAATCCGAAACTTAACCTAAAAATATTAAATAAAACCCAATAATATTTTTTATAACGTTTAAAGAAACCCGCCATTTTTTTTATATACCTAATTCCCTCAAAAAGATGGTAAATAAGAAGCCATCTTTTTCTTATTCCCCTAACCCGTAAAGTATTCAGCCGTGATAGGTGCGAAATCAATTAAAATATTTATTGATTCAATAAATTTTTTTAATTGAAACCCGTTTTTAGTATTTTCAGATTATAACGTTTTTCAAATGCAATCAACCTGGCTCTTTCTATTGAAATGTAAAGACAACCCCTGTATTCATATTTGAGGTATATATTTGATTCACAAAACTGTAGATTAAACCTATTAGGAAAAGGTGTTTCAGCAAGAAAGCAATTATTTTAATATGGTGCCTAGTTATGTGTGCAAAAAATCAGCTAAAAACGTTTATATTTGAATAAGTTTTTCTAACAAAAACACTACTTTTGTGACAAATATATACCAAAATGAAGGTTTTTGTTAGAAAAACTTTTGCAAATATAAAAACTTTTAGCTGAAAATTTTGAAACATACTTTTGAAATCTGTTTACATATCATCCTGGAAAGCTATGGTGCCAAGTAAAGTTCTATACAAATCGGGGAATTTTGTATAAAAGGCGCTTTGATAAAATAACTTTTTTCTTACTAATATACCCAGCAAAACCACACATTACCAAATCATGGATAAAGTAATGTATCGCCATAGGGCTTCATGCATTACTTTACACGTTACTTCACTGATGAATTTTACAGGCGATGAGCCTCAAGGTAACTCATTACCTTGTAGTGGGTAAAGTAACTGGTTACTTATATGGTTACATGGTGGGAAAAAGTAATGTGTCTATAAATAGATTTTCATAAAAAAAATGCATAAAAATTTTTTGTTACAGATATTTTTTTTTTAATTAAATAAATAACTTTTGTTTTACTAAATAAATAACTTGGTCATGCTGGGACTCGAACCTGGGGTCTCTGGTATTTAACAATTAGTTAGGCGAAAACTCTACCAACTGAGCTATCGATACATATAATATTTTATTACTTAAAATGTAAATGAGTTGTTGTGCTTCGTGTTTTCGTTCGTGATATCAAAAATATACACCTTAACATTATGCTTACAAAAAATCACAAAGTAATGTGTCTATAAATAGATTTTCAAAAATATATATTAATAATTACTTTACGTTTATAATTCATGCATTATGTAATTGATGATCGGTAAGTCGTTATTTTATGTTTTGAAGTAATGTAAAATGTAATGAGGTCTCATTACAAGGTAATCCTTGAGTGTCCAATTATCGGTAACTCATTACTTCTTGTTGGAAAATAATGATACGGGTAAGGAGTACACATTACAAGGTAATGCATTACTTTATCGCACCCATTACCAAAGTTTTGCTGGGATAACTAATTTTAAATTACTCTTTCCACTGTCTGAACATTTAATTAGCTCGATTAATAATTTAGCGATAAAAGTCGAGAGAAATTAATAAAACACTTAACAGCGAGTTTAATAATAAGCTTTGGGAATCAAATATGTATACTGGTCTTGTCCTTAGATTTCAATAGTAAGAAATCAAATGTATTGCATTTGAAAATTTTTGTATATAAAAAAGCAGCAAGAGATGACAAACTTTAAAAACATTTTGCGTAAAAACAGTACCAAAGATCAAAAAAAAAAAAATACGCCACTGAAATCAACATGACCGAAATATATAGAATTGATGGTCACAACCTTACTGATTTTTTCGATGTCATGTGGTGTTATTAGTGTCTGGCAAACCAGTTCGGTAACAACATTTTTAAAAAAATAAAAGTCAAATTAAATTTTTTTTTCTTTCTGTTTACTAAGTACTTGTGTAAACGAACGCCATTTACTAAAAATGTGTACAAATTATAAAGTACACAAACGCACCTATTTTAGTCAAATTCATTTTTTTGTTTTTCTTTCTGTTTACTAAGTACTTGTGTAAACGAACGCCATTTACTAAAAATGTGTACAAATTATCCAGTACACAAACGCACCTATTTTAGTCTAATTTGTCATATGATATGTCAAAATTTGCTTTAACAATTTTGCAGAAAATGTACCATACCACACAAACTACAAAAAATTTTTTTTTTGGCAATTTTCTTTGAAGTTATTAAAAGATGTACTCGATTGGGAATTTCTTTTACAAAAACTTTTTATGTAACTTGAGGGTTACACGATCAAGTTTTGCCTATCAAGTTTTAATACACTAACACTTTTTTTACCAATACACTCATACTTTCTAAAATTTAAACGAACTTGCTTAAGATTTCGCTTTCAAGTGGAGTGTATCAATTTACGTTTAAGAAAACAGCTGATTACAATTCTTTTGAAGTTGTTTTTGTTTTTCCTTTCACAAATATTTTGCTGGCAAAAGCTGTAGTTCTTAAATTGCTTTCAACTTGCGTGCAGCTTACGTCACAGCTGTCAATTTTTACATATTTTGACAAACAATATATGTAAAAGACTATCAAGAAAATATTGATCGTGTGGCTGCAGTGTAAAGTGAGTAAAGAATTCGGGATCGTTCCTGCTAAACTACTTAACGTATGTATATACGTCTTACGCAACTGGGTAGAGTTTTGATAAAACGTATATAGACGTCTTACGCAGCAGAAAGGTTAATTATTGCTGCACGCTGGAAAACCGCCCTGCTAGAAATATACACACAGAGAAAACTTAAGCTATTTGCCAACTGAAATTCGGTCAGTACGACTCAAATTCGGTTATTACGAATTTCAGACGGTTTGCACAACTTAACATTAGTTTTCATAACGAAGTTCGGTTAATTCAACTAAATTTTAGTTGCAACACCCAAGATATTTAGAAATCTAATGTAAATATCGTTGTACTAACTAAATTTATAAGTTGTTGCCATTAATATACACTTTTCAATTCGGTTGGCACTTTATTTCTCTGTGTGTAAATGCTGGTAATATAATTTTGTTTGTAAAACATTTCCGTTCCCCATGTTTGCTTGCAAAATAGTTATGTTTGCCTGTAAACATATATATATATTTTGAAAAAGTGAAACCCGTATACAGCCAATCATATATATGTTTGGCTGCAAATCTATATATATTTTTATTATATGTATGTTTGCATGTCCCAAACATAATATCTAAAAAATATTGAAATTGCAAATATACATATCTTTGTTTAGATTTGAAAATATCAATCATTGTATACATATAAATAATTGCCTGCAAACATATTCAAAAGTGTGTCTGCGTGTAACTCTGGTACACAACATATTTTTGAATGAACCCACACCGCAAGTGCCTGGTAAAAAGATGGATATCAAATGCCAACCAGGAATGTAAGATTTTCAACACAACCAAATTTCGCACATAAAGAATACTTCTGCCAGTTGGAAGCTAGTATGCGCCTACGCAGAGAAAAAGTTGAATTCATTTTTACATGATTTTATTTGTGGTGTAGTTGATTGGGCTGAATTAAAAAAATTTTAAAATCCTATACGATTTTCCTCTTTTTATTTCAATATGATCATTAAAAACAGCTGTCGCGTCTTTGTTTATATGCTAAATATGTACACTCAAAAAAAAAAAGTAAAGTAAAGTCAGCAACATTTTTGCTTGTAGGATCCTTGCGGAAAAATTGCTAATATCAGCAAAAAAAAAATATTGTAAATGAAGCAAAAATTTCGCTTCATTTTGCTAATGCTGCTGACTTTAACGGACATTTTTTTTAGTGTATTCATAACCTCAAAAACAAAATAAAAACAACAAAAAAAAAACAGCTGATTTATCATGATCTTAACTGTGATTGATATTCAGCTGTTTTTTATTTTTACATTTTTCTTTGCTTTTTATTTTTTTTTGTAATTAAAATTATCTACATATTTTCGTAATCGTATTTGTTTTCGCGTATATACAAACTTATAAAGTTTAATTTAGCCTTGTATAGTTTTGTTTGTTTGCTCTTTTGTAGTATTTTTTTTTTTTTAATTTATAAAATTTACTTTATTGTTAATGCCGGTCTAAAAATATACACGCAAAAAATAATTGTTTATTATTTGCAAAAAATAGCGGTATTATGAGATCACTTTCATTGGTTTTTAACAAAAAATAATGTTTTTCTCTATACTCTCTGAAATATTGCTTTTATTTAACCCTCTAACGAGAAACGGTGTTAATTGGGGGATATCTTGTGTTTATTAACAACAAGGAAATTATATTATAGGAGGGACAATCCGTTTCAAACATAACATCAAACAAAGTATTTCTTTACCCCGGGGATCAAGTCGTACGATTCTTAGAAGAACGACACAGTACACTGAGAGAATTATATGCATGATATCAATGAATTTTTGCATTAGATCTATGAATTGTCACTGGAACTCGTCCATTGAAACTTTTCATTAATCTAATGTAGTTTTTCCTAAAATTTAATGAAACATTTCAAATTATTTATTAAAAAATTCATATGTCAAATGAAAAAGTTTCATTAAAAATTGTTTAATTAAAACTATGAAGCTTTTTCATAAGGTTTAAGAAATTTTCCATTCGCATAGTGAAGAAAACTTCATTAGTTTAATGAAAACATTTCATTAAAACTCGTCGAAGGAATTCTTCTCTGTGCACTTTGAATGAATGAAAAGCAAAGCTTTCACCTAAATCAAAATAAAAAGCTTCTACATATAATGGACATAAGTAATATTAATAATGCGACGTCCTTCTATGCTTCGTACGCTTTTCTCTCTGAGGTAACGATGTTGCGTTTGTAGCGGATTGATTGTCCCTTCCATAATATAAACTCCTTGATTACACTTTCAGTTTTAAAGGCGCCTGAATTTTATTTATTTGGTGATCGTCAGGTGTATTGTGTCAGACCTATTAGTTGGCTTCAGCCGAAAATAGACAATTTTTACCTAAACAAAACTTATTTCATATTCATTGTACTAAATTTATGGGACAGATGTCCTAAATTAAGCCAACACAAAAAGGCAGACAACCAAGGTTCAGCTCTTTTGTTTACCGAGTTGATGTTTTGTCAAACTAAAAAAGTTGGTCGGTATTTTAAAGGCTTTTGAACAAAATTCGCCGATGGAAAAATGTTTTTTATTCCAAACTTTAAAGTCTGAATAATTAACGTTTGTTGGCCGAACTGTTTGGTCCGACTCATTTTAGGAACTGATTTAGTTTCGTCTAACGTTAGCTTACTATTGGTTTGACCCACTGACCGTTTTTTTTTAAATTGAGTTAGAAATTGATTAGATATATTACAAATATCTTCTTTCTAATTCCGAAACCAGTTTCTCTATATCTTTTATTATATCTGAGATATTTTGAATCGACTATGCATTATATCAGCAATTTTAACGTTTAATAAACATTGTTCTGATTCATAGACCCCTGTTTGGCGTATGGAGAAATTTTGTATACAAAAATTAAAAAATACGTCATTATTGTTTTGTTGTAATTGACATACTATATACAAAAGTTTAAAAATTTATTTCATTATTGTTTGCCTGCATGACGAAATCAACGAATCAAAACAAGAAGAGAACTGCTGGTAGACGTCAAAATGCATGGACGTGCAGCATAGAAAGTCATATTAAAAAAAAAAAAGTTATGTGGAGCATAAAACAAGAATATTTATTTTTCGTTAAAGCTTATTAACTTTAGATTAAATTAATATAAAAGTATAAAAATTTATAGTTTTGTTTAGAATACATGGCGCAATTAATTGGAAAAAGAAAAACAAATATTTATCATGTAAAAACCTTCTTTATCGTTTTTTTTCGAATTCGAATTTTTGTTGTATAGGTCAAACCAATAATAAGCTGACGACAAATAAAACTTTTGCCAAGGAGGCTATATTATAGGAGGGACAATCCGTTTCAAATACGCACGAAGCACAGAATAACGTATTATTAATATAACTTATGTCTATTATATGCAAAAGCTTTTTATGTGTGAGTTTTGTGAAAGTTTTGGTTTTTATTCATCCATAGTTTTCTGTGAATCGTAATCCTGTATCCCCGAGGTAACGACGTGTTTTGTTTGATGTTGTGCTTGAAACGGATTGTCCATCCCATAATATAATCTTCATGACTTATTTTTTAGACGAAATTTTTAAAAAGTTATAGGGTTAATCACCCACATACTCATTTTAAATATTGTAAAATTTCAGTTATTAATTTTTTCAATTATTAATTCCAATTAGCTTTTCTCATTTGCTGGTATTGAGCTAAATTCAATGAGATTTTTAATAGTATTATTCATATGCGTTCAGATCTTATTAGTCATATATTGTAGCAAAGATAATTTATAGATATTTCAAAAATGGCGCCAGTATATTTTCAAAATTATGAAAAATTGGCAAAGTATTTTTAGTCCAAACTAAAAACATGTGTTTTTCACAGTGTCGGTGTGTGGGTAGATGTTGTCGTTGTTGTTCGTTTACGAAACCCAATATAATACAATAATTATCTTTTAGAAATTAAAACAGCTGCTTATTTTTGGTTATTTTTAAATTGTTCTCATTTTTTGTTTTGTTTGTATTATTATTTTCTTCAGAGATTCACTTGTATTGTTTCATATGTTCTATTGTGTTTGTACACTCAAAAAAAAAAAAGTTAGTAAAATCAGCAAAAATTTAGTCAGGAGGGTGCTTGTAAAAAAAATTGCTAATGTCAGAAAAATCTTTTGCTGAAAATCAGTGAAAAAAAATTTGTTTTCAATCAAATTACAGTAGACTCGCGGTAACGTGAACTATTAAAACCTGAGCGTGTTCACGTTTGCGAAGTTGTTCATGTTTACGAAGGTGTAATTTTTTACATCTTAAAAATAAAATAGACATATATTTAACACAAATTCATATATTTTTTTATTAATTCATATTCATATTTGCTTTGTTAAGCAAAACCATTTACATTAAAATTATTTTAAAAAAATGGGTTATCTTTTTTTGGATTTTCTTTTTTTGCAAAAATCTGAGCACCGCCTTTTCTCGGAGACGTTTAAGTACACTGATATCTGCTGGACTTATATTTTCATCTTCTGCCCATTCTAAAGCTTTATTGAAAATGTTGATTGATTCACTAGGTTCTACTTTGGTCCGTGCTGTTTCCAGAATACTATAATCACTTTCATTTTCATCACTGCTCAAGATTTCAGAAAATGAAAAAGTAACCTGCAAAGACACAATTTAAGTTAAGCGAATTACTAGACATGTGAAAATGTTCAAACCTCTGGATTAATTGCATTAAGAAGTTCTATTGCGCGTTCTTGTTGGGTGTTAATTGGTGCACAAATTCTTTCTCTCAAAATAGCTAATGGGATATCCTCTTCAACGTCTTCTTCAACTCCTATAGAGGCTAAAATGTTCGTCCAGCAATTCCATATTGTTTCCTTTTCAAGACGTTGCCAAGCTGAATCTAAATACCCAACAGCGTCCCTTAACGTTAATTTTTTAGAGCTTCAATAACATCATTTCCTGTAGCTACAATTGATGCCAAGAGACTGTTTCTATAGAAAAGCTTTGTAAGTCTTATGGCATTTTGATCCATTGGCTGTATGAGTGGCGTGACGTTGGGTGGCATGAACATTACATTTATGAACCCGTCGTCTGATCTCAATTCATTTTCTGCAGGATGAGATGGAGCGTTATCTATAAAGAGCAAAGCTTTATTGAGTAATCCTTGCTCTTTTAAAAATTTCCTAACCTAGAAAAATAAGTGGTGGAACCAATTTTAAAAATGGAAGCTGTCATCCATGACGATTTGGAGTAGTTGTAGTCAACAGGAGATTCAAAATTTCTGAAAGAGCGAGGGATTTTTGCCTTTCCAATCACAATAAGTTTAACTTTATGTGCCCTGTTGCGTTTGTACAAGCAAGAAAAGTGACACGCCGTTTTTCAGTTTTTTTTCCAGGAGCATTTTTTTTCTTGAGATGATACGTATGTTCGGTCAGGTAGCAGCTTCCTAAATAATCCTAAATCGTCTGCATTATAAATTTGATCGCGAGACAGACATAGCTCTTTAATTTTGGCTTTCAACTTGTTCTTGAAAGGGTCCACAAATTCAGGTCTAGAAGACAACTTTTCTCCAGTTATTTTAATAAAACGCACACCATACCGCTTCTTGAATAGTTGTAACCATCCGTCACTCGCATTAAAATCACTTTGATTTTCTTTAATTTTTGAATGAAAAAATTAGCTATTTCTTTAATTATTAGTCCATTGACAGGATAATTTTTTTGTCTCTGTTTTAAGAACCAACGGTAAAGTCCTTTTCCATTTTAGGAAGCTCATAGCACTTCAAAGTCTTTCGCATTCCAGGACCAGAATAAGTATTGTTAACACATTTAAAAATTTTATCTTGTTTTTTTGTTTATAGCGCAAATTCCTGACTTTGCAACATTGAATTGCTTTGCTAAGCTAGTCACGCTTGATACTCTTTTTATTTTTTCTATTACATCTACTTTTTCGTTTAAAGATAAAACATTTGGTAGTTTTTGTGACATTTTTCACGACACACTTTATATTAAACTAAAAACAAAATAAGCAAATCAACAGCGCGCGTTACACAAAATGCCAGAATATATTCATAAGCAATCATTTACGGGGATTCCCAATTTTTAAAAAAGTAGTGATTGCTTAAAAATGTTCAAAAGAAAATAACGTTTTCTATGTTCCATTAATTTTACATTTGTTCACGTTATAGGGCTTTCTTACTGTGTTCTGTAGCGTCAGTGTAGTAGTCAGTGCAAAAAAAAAAATATGTTCATGCTAGCCAGTGTTCACGTAAGGCGGTGTTTTTCTTATCGCGAGTCTACTGTATAATAATTGTTCCCTGAAGAAGTCATCCAATGAGGAGACGAAATATTGAAAATAAGTAATTATAATTTATAAATAAAGGATCTTAAGCACGTTTAAAATAAGAAGAATTAAATAAAAGAAGATCAAAGAAAACTTAAAATTTTTAAACAAAATTACCTTTCAAGTGCTTCGGTTGTCTAAATGATCTTTTAAGGTAAGACAAATGCCTTAGATAATTCTAGTAACGAAACGAAAAAATAACAAAATATGACATATACAGACAATACTTTTTTTTTTGCAATAAGAAAAAGGAAACATGAAAAATTATCTAAGGTGTGTGTCTTTGTCTTTCGCTTTAGTCTGTCTACCTGAATGTATATTTGTTTGCAATTTCTATATTAAATTTAAATGCTTTATATTGTCTTTAATTTAATTAATAGACAATTACTTTTACAAGCCGATAATAACACAAAATTTAAGTTGTTTAAATAAACAATTTTGCTTTATGTATGAAAAACAGATACAAATATCTTCCACGGTTAATTTTTGATATGTCCACTGTTAATTACTATCATTTTTCTCTTCTCTACTACATCTTGACATGCCGCTACATCTACTTCATTCTGCGTATATTTGTCAATCTTTGCTTATCAGCTCAATTTGTTTAGCAAAATAAATTAGTAAAACATTTATAAACTATTAGTAGAACATTACTCGAAAACAGTTAAGTGCTGAATAAGTATAACTAAAATTTTATCTAAAAACATAATTTTAGAAAAAAAAATTTCCTGAAAAATATATATATGTATATTTTTTGAATGTAGATAAGCTTTATCCATCTACACCATTTCCACTTGTTATTCAAAAAAATCACACACCAATTTCATAAAATACAAATTGTAATTTCAAAATTGCAATTTATTGTCAAAAAATACCAAATGTAATTCAAAAACACCAAATGTAATTTCAAAAAATCACATTTTTTTCAATAAAATCGTATTTGTTTTTTAAAAAAAGCAAATGTAAATCAAAAAATCTCATTTAAAATTAAAAAAAAGAAATACCACTTGAAATTCAAACAAATTCCGAATGTAATTCAAAAAATACCAAATTAAATTAAAAAAATAACAAATGTAATTCAAAATATATAAAATTTTATTCAAAAAATACCAACTGTAATTCAAAAAATAACAAATGTAATTCAAAAAATACCAAATGTTATTCAAAACATACCAAATGTTATTCAAAAACTAACAAATGTATTTCAAAAAATATCGGCGCTACGAAATAACCCCCAACGGCCAAAAATGAAATAACCCCCAAAAAAAATTGTGTAAAATTGTTTGGGGGTTTTTTCATTTTTTTTGGGGATTATTTCATCTTACGGTTTGGAGATTATTTCATTATGAAGCAACCCCCAATGAAATAAAGCCCAAAATTTAAATTCTTTGGAGATTATTTCATATGCAATTATTTTGGGGGTTATTTCATATTTTTTGGGGGCAAAATGAAATATTTTGCTAAAAGTGAAATTTTTTTAATATTTGTTAGTTTTTCTGCGTGGCGGCCTGCGGCCGCTCTTAGGGTTTTCTCCTCCATGGGACGCGGCAGGTGGCTTCGCTGAATAAAGTTTCCCTGCGCGCGTCACTAGGGAAGATAATGAGACGCGCGCAGGAAAACTGTATTCAGCGAAGCCACCTGCCGCGTCCTATGGAGGAGAAAACCCCTAAGATCGGCCGCAGGCCGCCACGCAGAAAAACTGAACAGTGTAACAAAAGAATCAAAAATATGAAAACAAAAATAAAAAAATTTGGGACATATTTCATTTCTTTGGAGCTTATTTCATTGGGGGTTATTTCATTTCTTCCTTTGGGAGTTATTTCATTACGAAACAACCCAACAATTTTGGGTGTTATTTCATTTTCACCTTTGGGGAATATTTCATTTCTTTTGGGTATTATTTCATTTTTTTTTTGTTGGGACTTATTTCATTTTTTTTGGGATTTATTTCATTGGGGGTTATTTCATTTTGTCGTTTGGGTGTTATTTCATTGGGGGTTATTTCGTAGCGCCAAAAATATCAATAGAATTTCAACTATATGTTTTGAATTACATCTGGTATTTTTTGAATTTTAATTGTGTATTTTATTACGGATTTTTTTATTTCGAATTACAATTGTTATTTTTTGAATAACATTTGGTATTTTTTGAATTGCATTTGATATTGTTTTTAATTTCAAATAGGGTTTTTTTTAATTTCAAAAGGGGTTGGTTGGATGACATTTGTTATTTTTTTGAAAAACAAATGCGATTTTTTAACAAACAAATGTGATTTTTTGAATAATATATGGTATTCTTTGAATTACAAATCAAGTTTTTGAATTTCAATTGCTTTTTTTTGAATTTCAAATAGAATCTTTTGAATTTGATTGCAAATTTGAAATTACATTTGTGATTTTTTGAAAATCAAATGCAAATTTGAAATTACTTTTATTAATTTTTGAATAACAAGCGGAAATGATGTAGTAGTATGCTCATATAACATCATACATTATCAATAAACTACCACACCAATGTGCAAATATAAACGAAAACAGCTGTACATATACAATATTCTTTTTAAGTTTTTATATCAATCATAAGACGGACGGCAAGCGATATTTCTTTTTTACTTAAACAGCTGCTTTCTTTCTACACAAACTGTTGAATATTTGATTACTTTGTTTGTTGCAGCTGATGGTGGTGTTTTTAAAATAATAACAATTATTTTCAAATTTCTTGTATTGTGGATAATTTGCTGAGAAGTTTTACCAGCGCACACAGGGCCAGAACAGTGTTTTTTAGTCAAAAGTCTTTCCCTTAGTCGCAGCAGGCTAAACTTGTGCACCAAGAGAAATGAACTCAAATTTAAATTGGCGGAAAATAATAAATTTTCATTCGATCAAACAGAAACTTTGTGTTGACTTGGGCTTATGGTAACTGATTCTGATTCTGCCTTTAGATTTTATAAATTCAAAATGGAGGAAAAGTTTGTCACAACTCTAATTTTTGATCAAAAATCTTTAACTTTGTCTTAGCTAATCGAGAGATCGCGGAAAATCGGCAAACCGAGGGCTTCTGCTGCCTGATGAAATGCAAGTTCACGTGCCACTTCGGTCCTTGAAACAAAATGTAGACTCCTCCATATTAAGTAATGCTCATGCAGTTTGAATGGATACCGGAAGGTTCAGCATGTAGAAGTTATGTGGAATTCTTACTACCCTGGGGCGACCGAGTGCTTGATATCCTTACGCAGTAGAAATTGCAGACTTTTGTTGGAGTCATTAACGGGTCACTGCTAAACTGCGGTCTTTACCTAGAGATCGGGAAATCTGTCTAGTAATAAGTGTAGGTTTTGAGTTACCGGTATATAGAGAGGCGGTGGAGCATATACTGTGCGACTGTCAAGCTCTCAGATGCTTCAGGGCAAATTGCCTGTGATCTGGAGGAAATCTCTGGAATAGGAATCTTTAGCTAAGAAAGTTCTTCTAGAGAGTTGCCGTTTTTCACCTGGTATCGCTAGGGACCCAACTGATCTCTTCATGGTCTTTGACCAACTCAGCCTCAGCTTAATTTTACACGTAGGCAAAGATGTAACGGCTAGATAGGAGTACTGAGGTTTTTTCTAGTCTAGGATTTTATATGTCTATTTCCAATTGGAGGAAGAACTTATATGGAAAATATTGTTACATTGGTTTCTCTCTTGAGTAAAGAAGAAATTAATATAAAAAAAGAAAACAAACATACCGTCCGGTATGAAGCACTGGCATACCACTGAATAACCGAGGAATTGTAAATAAATTACTGGCAGAACTGTTGTTTGAGACGCTTTATCAGCGTTTCCAAAAAGTGGTTTGCCAGTATTTGTTTAACAATAATTTCAGTGGTCTATAAAAAAAAAAAAAAACATTGGCAAAGAATTGGCTGCTACCACTATGCCAACGTTGGCAAAAAGTGTTTTCCCAGTGCTATCCAGTCAGAAAACGCCAACGGCTCAAAAGTTTAACCACTGGTAGAGCATTTATTTTATAAAAATTATGATGCTTTGTTGAACAAAATTTACAGTCAGACGGTTCCGAGTTCGATCCCAGTTTCAGGCATACATTTTTTTTGAGATTTTTTTTTATACTTTTTAATAGTGTCCGACCGAACAGTTCGGCCAATAAATGCATTTGGTCTGTATTCGGTATTTTAAAGCATTATGGACAAATTTGGCGGATGGAAAAATGTTTATTGGACTGATTAGATGATATTTTGAGTGTCAAATTTGAAGAAAAGTCTGTAGTTAAGCAATGAATTCACTGTTCGGCCTCAGAAAGTTCGGCCAAATCGAAAATAGTTTGGCGGCCGAACTTTTAACTTTATAGCTAAACTTCGGCTATTCTCTTAAATTTTATACACAAAATCGAATTAAATCGGCTCAACAAACATGTTTCCAATACCAAAATTTGTCATCATTGCCTCTAGATATCAAAAAACCGACAAAATATAGTTTTTTGGTCGAACTGTTCTGTCGGACACTACTTTTTAATCTTTTTTTTTATATAAAATAAATTGTTTTGTTTCTGGAAAATCTCTTGAAGACCATTTTTTTTTTGTTTCGTTTTCCCAATGTTGGCAAGTTGTTTCCAGCAAACCATTTGCCAGTGCTGCCATATTCGAACAGCCAATTCTTACCGACCAGTTATCATTCACTTACGTTTCAAGCTATCAAGTATTGTATGTCTCGTTAGCTAAGTGGCCGGCTGCCAATCTGGCAACCAGGTTTCAAAAAAATTGTAACTGAATTTTTTTTTTTAATTTTATTTGGAAAACCTATTTTTAGGCCACCTATTTCATTGTTTTACCAACGTTTTGCCAACATTGGATATTTTATTTCCCCAATGCTTGTCCGAAACTTTTTGAACAGGTTGACCTTTTGTCTAATGATGTTACCATTTCGGTATTGGGAAAGCACTTTTTGCCACCTCTTAAAGTGCCTTGCCAGCGGTGGTCCGTTTGTCTTTTTCTAACTGGGAAGTTTTTACTATTTTCTTACGCACACACAATTTTGTTGAATACACTTCTTGACGAATATCACGTAGGCACATTTAACATAAATGGGCTGACACAGGTGTCAGACGCATCGCCACGCACATACACAACCATAATTAAATACAATTTAAGTAACGTACTTTACGTGTTAATAATTTTGCCGATCGGTTGTAAAAAAAATCAAAAATGTGATCAATGGAATTTCTAATTTTATAAAATTCCAAACACAAAATATTTGCAACTGTTTGTTCTTTTAATTGTTTTATTTATATAAGCAATGGCCCATAATCATAGTCATCGAAAAAGTATACTTTAAGTATCATTTTTGAAAAGTATACTTTACATCTACTATAGACGAGAAAAAGCATACTTTTCCCGCAAAAGTCAGTTCTAAATTTAAAACATGCTGAAGTTGTTTTTAACAAAATTAACATCAATTTAACTCTCTCTCTTTCTCTCTTCATCTCTCTTGAAAAAAGTGACAAAATCAAAACAAAACAAAAAGATTAAATAAATTGAAATAAATTAAGTGAATTTTTATAAATTGTTTTACAAATTGTGAAAAAGGTGGTGTTAATAAAAAAAAAAAAATGTGTTCTATTGAGGACATAGAAAATGATTCGCCATTATTGCCTTCCAAGCATTTTTTTTATTTATAATTTAGGTGTCATTGCCTTTGTTTTCAACAATGGACAGGTGGTTGTTAATGCACTCGCGCAAAAACTCCTTTTCGCAGGTGCTCCAGTTTCCCTCTCGCTCCCTTTTCTTTTCATTCTGTTGACAATTTAAAAATTAATTGTGGGTAAAAATTGGAACCATTATTGTAAAAATGTTTGATCTACATACCTTTTCTAAATTTTCCATTGAACCAATTTCCATTGTGCAATTTCAAATAACTTTTTATTTTTTGTTTACTTTTTTTGCCGTGTTTATCTATCAGCTGTGCAGAGATGCCACTTGTTAAGTATTCACACCAGTTTGTATAAAAAGTTTTCAACATTTTACCAATCACCCACTAAAAGCCCATTCAACTTAAAGCTGATGTTAATATTCACTATAGTTAATAAACAATTAGTAACAGGTTAAAATATTTAACTTGCTTCTAAATAGAACCAACTTTAGTGACTGACTATGATTATGGGCCAATGTGTGCGTGTGTGAAGTCTGTGTGTAGTAGTATTAGTAGTTGTAAATAAAAATTCACAAGGCGCGCCATTTATAGAAATGCATGCAATATGAACTGACGATCGCCTAAACACCAAAACAATCCGTCCGTCATACGGTCTCATTTTCAATAATAAAAAAAAAAAACACCAACAAAAACAAGAAGAAAAGAACAGATTCTTTAGTTAGAATCAGCGCTGCCAACTTTGAGAATTTATCTCAACTGTGACGATTTTTGAATTAAAATATGGCAAAATTACGATTTTATAAAATTTATTATATGGAAAATGACGATTTTTAAAAATTTTAATATTTCAAATTTTATTTAGAAACTACGAAAATCGAAAGTATTTTTGTTATATTTTTTAAGGGAAATTAAAAAATATTAATTTTTGATATTATACATCATTTTAGCTTCTAAATTGGACCGTTAGTAAAGCAGCTCTAATTAGCGGAAAGAAAACGGTGAAACTATAACAAATGAGGTGACTAAATTAAAGTTTTAATTAAACTTTCCACTTTTTTATTTAACTTTAAGATTAGGGATTGAATATTTATTTTTGACGATATTTCATTCGCTAATGACGATTTTGACAATTTTTTACAAAAATTTAACATTTTTCAATAAAATGGGTTGGCAGCACTGGTGAGAATGTGTAGTATTATGTTCTTGCATGAGTGTGTAAACATCAGCTGCTTTGCGTAGATTTTTTCTTTGTTTTGTTTTAGTCATCATTTGAAGCACACACACATTGGAAGAAATGTATGGATGTGTATTTTTTTTTTGGGAAATTGGAAGAACATCGAACAACTGTGTTCTCTACTGATGTCGTATTTGCAATATGTGATGGAAGTGATGTGAAAATCAACAATACATGTTAAACAGAGAAAACAATTGGCATGATTAAAGTTAGAAAGAGATGGGTGGTTTATATTGTCTAGTTCCCCTCACACTTGTTACTTAATATGTCCGTTTCAATCATAAAATGCTCTCACACTCTCTTTTAATACTTTTTATATACCGAAAAAACATGTGTTTTTGTTAGTGTTTCATGGTTGTTTCATGTTTCTTTGCCACTTGTCTCACAAATCAGCCTTAACATTTTGTTATGAATTATAGTGGAAAAGAGACTGCTTTTTGCTCAACACACAAATTACGGCGAATACTGAAATTTCTGTTTTTCTTCTACACTTTTATTATTTTTGCTTCTCTCTGTGTCTGCTAAACACATGCATTCCAAATTTTAGAGAGGAGCCCGTCGCACCGCGCTCGTCATTCATCGCACACAGACGACAACAACAAAAAAGTACAGTCACCGCAAAAACGAATATTGAATGAATTGTGGTGTTGTTTACAAAATAAACGATAAAAATAAGAAAACAAAACAAACAGTACAAAACACAACAACAATAAAAAGCCGCTAAAACCATATGAGTGTATGTGTTGTTTTTGTTATAAGTATTTGTTTACATTTTTTGTATTTGTTATTTCTGTTTTTTGCTTTGACAAAACTTTTGATGTGCAATCGTTTGTTCCCCCCTTTTACAGCAACCCCGTTGTTTTGCTGCCTTTTCTTTCATCATCATCTTGTCTTGTGGTTTTTTAAATCGTCTTTATTTAGTTTTTTTTGTGTTGGGGATTTTATATTTTGTTGTTGTTGCGCTTAATTTAAATTACCGGCATTTTGTTGTATTATTTTTTTTTTTTATTGTTTTTGTATCTTGATACTGTTTTTGTTTTGATCATTTTGCATATAAAGTTGTAAATGATTTTTTCTCTTATTGGCGGCATTTTTTTTTTTTCTGTTTTGCTTGTTTTGTTCATCACAAACTACTCTAGATGCTTTGTTGTCGACTTTTCGCAGGGTCAATTATCGTCTGTGAATACAAAAATTAGGAAATCTTTGTACTTTATGTTAATTATGTATACCTATGTATGTATAGACTAGACTGCACTAAAAACAATTCATTAATTTTTGTAGAAAACTGTCTAAAATTTTTAAACAGCCCTAAAGGAAACTTTTGTTTGGCCGCAAATAATTTGAACCAAATAATTTATCTACAAGAAATAAAGAAAAAGCGGGGAAAAGTCTATACTGGGCTGTTTTAGAGTTGTCAACCCGGTTTCCGAATTGTTCTATAAACTGTTTTTTTCTATTTTTGCGGTTTTTTTAAAACCGCTTTTTGAAAAAGGGTGGTTTTCGAGTTATTCAAGAAACCGGTTCGAATATTTTTTAATTTGACAATTTCAGAAAAATAAAGATTAGAAATAATTTGCAAGGGTTTTTTCGTTCAATTTAAAATGCTAGAAAGTATAAAATCATGAGAAGGCAAATTATATTTGCTCCTTTTTTGATCTTTTATGCTTTTTGAGCTTTAAAAACTTTTTCCTAAGATTTTTGAGCTTAATTGCTTTTTTTTTAATATTTTCCAACTTAATAGTACCTATGTGTTTTAATTATAAAATATTATTTCTTCTATTAAATTTGAATTAAAAAGTGTTTTTTAAAGTTTTTTACTTTTAGAGTTCATTATTGAACTAGTTCGTTTTTCTCGTTCACTTGCTCATTCGCCAGTTTTTTTTAATTGTTTAAGGTATAGGTATATTGCAAATGTTAATTGTGAATATAATGAATGCAAATTAGAAAAGATAGTTTAAAATGAAATAGTTCGTGAACGAAATGAACTAAAATGTACTTTACCCAGCGATATTCAATAGCTTCGATACCCTGTTTATAGTAAGAACTATCTAGCTCCTTAAAATAGCCATCAACCGAAGACTCCACCTCTTCATTGTTGGCAAATCTTTTACCAAGGAGCCATTTTTTGAAGTTTGGAAATAGAAAATAATCCGAGGGAGCTAAATCTGGCGAATAAGGTACGTGATAAAGCAATTCGAACTTTAATTAATTTTTTTTTTTTTTTAATGTTTACAAATTCACTGGGAACGTTTATTTTTGAAGGCTCAAAAAAAAATCCTAAACAATGTGGCGACTTGAAACTTAATACAAATTTTATACCTATATGGTTTCCACTTTTCACCGAAGTCATCTATAAGTCGGTTCGGCTAATTTTGTGACCGCCCTCGTAATACATATTGCCTATGCAGTATGTCAAGGTTTCAAATAATTTTTTTTTTTTTTTTAAATATAGGTGAAGGAAGCTCTTCAGGCATAAAAGCCGAACAATTACGAATGTCGGAAAAGACTTTGACACCCCTTGCTTAAATAAAATAGGCTTACTATAGGTATATATTTTTTTTTGCTAAGTCGAATTATAATTCTTTAACAAAGCGCCAGTTTTAATGTCACTTAAAACACATTTTTTTTTTTTTTTTAATAAATAACAAACATACTTCAAAGTTTTCGGACATGTTTCATATACCAGTCAATTCATCTCCAAACACTTTTTTATTTGATACCCCATTTGTCTAAAATTTCTTTAAAATAAACCCAAAGATGAAGAAGATGAAATGGGATAAACATGAGATTAAACCGCTTAAAAAGCACGTGACCCTTATTTTTTCTCTATCACCTCCGAATTTCATTAAGATAGGAAGACTCGCTTTGTTAAATCCAAAATGTTTTTTTTTTACATCAGCAAGAATAAATTCTATAGAACTACTAAGAGTAGGTTCAGCTATCCTAACTTTTATAACGGATGCACTGAGATTATTATCTGCGTGATATTTACGAATTTTTGCACAGAAGCAATGAAGTTACACTGGTACTCGTCCATTGAAACTTTTCATTATACTAACACAAGTTTTCATAATGAAGAAATTTTATTAAAAAAACTAGTTTCATAAAAAGTGTGAAGCTTTTCATTAATTTTTCGTTTCGTTCACATTTCGTCTTCCACGAAAATTCTCTCTGTGTGGCCAAATATTTCCTAAATCTTTGGATAAGACTTAGCTGAATTGTTTTTAAGAAATTTATTCTTGCCAGGAAACGATCAGTCAATAGTGTCCGACCGAGTATTCAGCTTCGGAGTTTGGCCAAAAAGGGATGTTCGAAAATTTACATGTAATTTTTTTAATTTTATGATTGCTGCAATTTCGTATAGGCAGTACTTTGTCTGTGTACTGTTGCTTTATACACAGAAAAAATTATGGGCCAAAAATATCTAATTAATCGATTGTTTGAATATCAATGGCAATTTAAACAATTTTTTTAATTGAATCAATTAAAAAATTTATTAAATTTTTTAATATATCCACACAGTGTTGACAACATGTAAACAAAATTTTTAAAAATTTGGCACACTATTTTTTTTTTAATTTTATTTAGATTAAATAATCAAACAAAGGTTTAAATATCAATATATTATTTAATTTGTAAATAAAAAGCAAAACAAATGATTAACTTTTAATAAGTTGAATAGCTTACCGATTTCAAATACACGGAAAATCGTAGTTATTTCACTAGAGTTTGCAACACTCTTTTTGTTGAGATATTCGTGTACGCACGAAAACTTAATTTATGGCGTTTTCTTTTCTGGCAAAAAATGTAACATTTTGTTTGCCCTTTCTAAAAAATTGCACTTTTTGTGTTCTTTTCTAAAAAATTGACAGCACTTTAAAAGGAATCATGTTCTTTTAAAAATATGTCGTCCTATTAACATGCAAAAATGTTGCCATTTTCACCCTTTATAAAATGATGGGGTGAAAATGTTGCACTATAAAACAGCTGATTTTATTGTTTTGTTTTAAAAAAAAAAATATTTAAAGACGAAAATTAACAAATATTGTTTTATAAATTATAATAATTTTAAAAAATATACAATTAAATTGCTAAAAATGGAAAAAGCTGCTGTAGTGATATGCGTAAACAATGTTGTTGGGGTACTAATGGATTCTTCCTCATCATCAGATGAAGAGGAAATGTGTGTTCTCCAGGAGCGAAATATTGTGCATGCATCAATTCCTGAATCCATTTTATATAAAAAAAAAATATAATTAATTAAAAACAATTTGAATGAATATGGGTTATGACAACATTATTTAAATGTCACTTATAAAAATGCAACATTTTTTTGTCAGAAAAGAAAACGCCATTAGTTTCGTGTTTTATCTGTGGTAATAAAAGTGCACATGTGGATTTAAATAAAAAAGATCGAAAAAGGACAATTAAACTATTATTTTGTAAATAATTAAATTTTCGATGTGTCATTAAACTATCATTTTAAAGTTGTGTGTGATTTTTTTTAAGAAAGCAATTCAATTACAAGAAAAAGTTGAAGACAAGACAAGCCAAACAAAAATTTTGTCTTTACTTTTATTTGTTTTCTTATAATACATTTTTATATTAAAAAGCTTTAATTTTATTATAATAAAATGTCAATTTAATTTACAAACCTACATTTCTTTTTTTATTTAATGGGGGGCATATAACAAAAATAAAAAAATACGAGTTTTCAATTAAAACTACCATTGTTTTCTTCTCAAGTTTCAATTAAAGTTTAATCAATTTAACGTTACTTTTAATTGAGGTTGTAAAGAAAAACAATAACTACAGCCTACATCAGATTGTTTCACAATTTGTTAAATAAGTTTTGGGACTTTAGCACATTTAATTACTATAAATGCAATAACTCTTTTAATTGATATTATTATTATTTTAATTGAAAGAGTTTTAATAAACTGTCTGCAAATTTTTTTTAGTTAATACTATCATTTCAGTCGTAAAATTAAAATATTAATTGATTCAATAACATTTTTAATTGAAACCTGGTTTTAGTTTTTTCTGTGTAAGTCAGCTAATTGTGTATAATATCCATAAAAAGCCCAAAAATTCGGAGTCGTCCCTAGTCGGGTAAAATGTTAGAACGAATTTTGCCCCGTAAATTTTTTTCGAACTTACCTACCCCCCCCCCCCCCCCCTCTAGACTCACTAATGGAGCTCCCATACAAAATTGATTTTTTTTTTATAAAATTTGCTACCACCGCTCTGCTCTAACTATACCAGGGTTGCTACTAGAGGAATTAAATGTACTTTTGTGTGGGAGCACCCTTAGGGTGTGGTGATACGTGATAGGTATGTTCTGAGAAAATGTTGGGGTTGAAAAAATATGAGCGGTCGGTCACACATTTGACTACTCTAAGGGCAACACGGGACAAGTAGAGCCCCTTAGAGAGTGGAGATAGGGGATAGGTATGTTCTGAGAAAATTTTCGGGTTGAAAAAATATTGGTGGTCGGTTATACATTTAACTCATGTAGGGACAATTAGAGAAGTGCGAGCAAATTTTAAAAAATGTTATTTGTATGAGGTATGTTCTGAGAAAATGTTGGGGTTGAAAAAATATTGGGGGTCGGTCATACATTTGACTCCGATAGGGAATCCTTGGGACAGTTAGAGCTGTGGGAGCAAATTTAGTGAGGTGAGATATGGGGTATGTGTGTTGGGAAAAAAATTACTGGGCGAAAGTTAATAGTGGTCGGTCTTAACATTCTACCCATCTGTGGGGCGTTTTGTGGATATTTCCACTAATGTTCACACGATCAGCTGACGTATAAAACAATAGCACCCAGCAAGCTGACTATCATTTTTGAAATCCTTATTTGTTACTATATCAAAATTTAGCAATCATAAAATGAAAAAAGTTTATCTGATTTTTTTACAAGTTGGGGACGGCCTAGAGTCTAAACGCACCGCGGTCAAGCCACCAGCTGGCCGCTATTTTATTACATACATATGTAAAAATCAGCTATCATGAAATCACTGAGAAAAATGTGTCGCCACCTCCCGGATTATTAGCTTCATTAAGTCACCCGGTCGAATGGTATACCAACATTTAAAATTTTTTGCTATTTTTAATATAAATTTAGTCAAATTGCAATAATTTTATATGTAAATTGTTGTCGCTTTTCAATTTCTTTAATAAAAACAAATTCCTGGCGTACGCTTAACGATGTAGACATGCAATTTTGCATATTTTGACCTGCATTTTCTTGCATTAAATTGTGGATAGTTATAGTATGCCAGCAAGTACATTCATATGGTAATTTCCAACATGTCAGCCAGTTGGTTAGTATCTTTAATTTGAAAATTTACTTGTATTAATTCATATAAAAATTATTCTCTCTACTCTAAACATATTTTTGAAACTTGCCAAGTGACATATGATTATTTCAACTTGATTCGAAGCGTTTCTCTGTTACGTTTTGCATATTTGTGATATGTGTGTGTGCATGTGTGTGTTAAAAGTGTGTGTAATGGTGGTGCAAATGTGTATGGAACACTATGCATAATTGCATTCCAATGACGGTCACTGACATTTGGCATTGTTAGAATACTGAAATGTATTATTTGATTGTAATTTGTGTGTTTTTTACTTGAAAATTTCGAAATTCGTTTTTAAGAAAGATTAATAAAATAATTAAGATCTAATTTAAATTTAACAAGAATTGCAAATGCAAAATATTATATTAATTTTTGACCGTAACATTTAAGTTTGATACTTTTATTTAATTTATGTACGTGAAATAAATTTCTTTCAAATACCATTTATCAAGATTTCCGTGGACTAAAGTTTGGGTCTAAAAATAAACTAATCCATTAGGTGATTCTATTTGGAGGTTCCCTCAAATTTCGATCAAACTATGGAAATATATTTGTCCAGTTATAACAGGGATCCAATAGGATTAGAGTTGTCAAATGTTCGACTTATTTAGAAACCCGGTTTTCGAATACTTCAAAATACGTATTTATCAAATCCGGGTTTAGGGTTTTAAAATTAAAACCAGGTTTGAATAAGAGGCAATTTACATGAGGCAATTTTTGCATGCAATGTTGCGTGCAATTATTGTTTGTAGGCAAACGGGGTAGATAAGCAAGCGGGGTAGCAAAAATTGCACGGTTTTCGTTCTTCAAGATATTTTTTGACATTTCTTTTTGCTATCGTTCGTATTCTTGTTAATTTGTTTATTCATATTCGGCTTCTAAAGTGTTGTGTATCGAAAATATTTCGTAAAATAAAATATAATGTGGAATAAAGAATTAGTGGAACTTTTACTTATAAAGTACCAGGAAAATGAGAATTTGAGATGAGATTTGGTAAAGAATCTAAACTTTCGCAGCATTCCAACAACCCGAAAATAATTTCCACATCTTCGCTGCTGTCCAAATCTGATGTTTCAACAGCCAGTTCAGTAACGTCAAAGAGATATTCCATTATTTTTTCTTTATTATAATCTTCCATTTTTATTTTTGTAATTGCTTTAAACACCTTTTTATTTTAAATTATTACGAATAAATTAAATTTCAACGAATGAACAATTAAAGAAGATTGGCAAAATAAACGTCAAAAAAATTGCATGCAAAAACTCCTCGTGTAAATGTTCACGATTTTTAGAAGCAACTTTAAAATAGAATTCAAAAATTGCCTGCAATTGATTTCTTCGTGTAAATTGCCTCTAACAGGGTTTTTTCGTTTTTTTTTTTAAATATTTTTTCGTTTTTTTTTTTTTAATATTTTTTTTTTAATATTTTTTAATAATTTAAATGTTGACATTTATAACATAACTAAAGCGACTAAAGAGACTTTTTAGTTATTTTCGAAATAAAATGGGTCTTGGGAAAATCCAAAAGTTTGGTCATTGTAAATTTAAAAAATTGTTAAATTACAGCCTGAGAATACAACGTCTTGCGATTTATTAAGGGCTATAAATCGAACTTATTTGAATTTACATAATAGCGATAATTTAAGACCTTTTCGACTAAACATATTTTGAACAAATTTAAAGTATTAACATTATATTTGGCTAACATGGAGGGTCGTCTTCTACCGGGACACCTACTGATATCTTAAATGTGAAATTGTGATATTAAAAAATAAATAGTGGATAAAAATCACAAAACAATCGAACGATTTAATACCTTTCATCGAAATTAGTGGGTGCAAAATCTTTTTAGCCCTTAATGATATTAGAGTTAAGCGTTTTAGTTCATTTCCTTCACGAACTAGTTCATTTTCAAATGATCTTTTCTAATTTGCGTAAATTATATTCAGAATTGTCAAACCAAACCATGAGCAATATAATGGGCTAGAAGAACGAACTAGTTCATTTTCAAATGATCTTTTCTAATTTGCGTAAATTTTTTCTTTTTTTTTTTTTCTTTTATTAATTAATAATTATATAATTACAAATTATATACTATTACCCTAACCGAGCACTAGCTACTATGACCTTCGGTGCGTTGTAGCTAAAACAGACCAGTGCCTCTGGTGGGAATCGAACCCACGACCCCCGCACTGATAAGCCAGCACGCTACCAACTAGCCTACCGGGGCGCACGTGCGTAAATTATATTCAGAATTGTCAAACCAAAACCATGAGCAATATAATGGGACTAGAAGAACGAACAAGTTCTAAAATAAAAGTGAACCAACTCTAAAAGTTATTATTAGAGCAAGAGATTTCATGCAATAAATGTTTTTTCTCGGTAATCTAAAACTGATATAGACTAAATATTTATCCGAATCATACAATTTAGAATAAAATGTCATCGATTTGTAGTTGCATATTTTCGCATATTTTTGAATGCATATTTTGCATGTACTTTTTAATGCATATTTTGTGCATATTTTCATTTTTTATAAAAAAATTTTTAATTTGTTTAAAAAAATAAAATTTTATATACATTTTTATATTTTATTTTAAGCAAAAACTATTTTTTTTTACATTTTTAAATTAGTGAACATATGAAAAGCATAAGAATGTGTTCCTATTAAAAAGTGGCCAATTCAAAAACTTATTTTGATTTATCATGTTTTTTTAATTTTAGCTGCATTTTATGAGCGCCTATTTTACGTTTTTAGTGGGATGAATTCTCATTATTATACCAGACAAAACAAAATTCAACCTTTTTAAAGCAAAAATATATTTAAAAAAAAAAAACACTTAAACAAATTTCAAAATTAATAAAAAAAAAAACTATTTTTATGAGTAAAAAACATTTCTGGTCAGAAAATTTTTAAAAAAGCCATTTAAGCTTTAAATAAGAGTAATTCCAAATTAATAACATGTTCTCTTTTCTTGTCTCTTTCTTAGGCTGCTATTTTACAGCAAACCTCTCAGTATATTTGTGAATTGGAAAATCAAAAAAAACACAATTATTGGCGCAAAATAGTCAATTGAAACGACAGTTGGGACAACATGAAGCTGGCAGCAATAACAACGGTAGTGCAAGCGGAGGAGGCGGTACAGCAAATGCTGAAAGCACTGACACCATTACAGGGGTAGCCATTAAAAAACGTAACTAACTGATATGTGGCTAATGTACAAACTATAAGTGATTCCTCGGATGAGGGTCTCGGCTCAATGTCACCCGAACCTACGACTTTATTAAATGCCGCCAGTGGAGCGGCGGCAGCCAATACAAAGGCACAAATACTACTACAACAACATACAAAAGAATTGGTTGATTTAAAGATCAGCTATTTAAGAGAAACGTTTACGGACCAGGTTGGAAGATAGAATTACAAATGATTAAACGACAATTGTATTCAGTAGCTACAGCACCACAACCTTCAGCCCTAGATGAAATTGTTTACCGATGATTTAGACGGTACTACCACTTCTTACATTCCGCGGGAAGTTATCGAACATACTGGTAATATTTTGAGGGGAGATGAATGTGAGAATTTTCCTATGTAGAAATTGATGAATTAACTGGACAGCAACAAGTGGTAGTATGTTCTAGCATAGAGGAACTAGATAGTGAGGCGGCAGCTGCCGCTGCAGAAATTATAACCGAAGATAATGTACACGAAGAAGTGGTATTATCTTCATCCTCTACCGAATCTGAACAAGAAGTAGCAGTTAATGCTATAGCCAAGGGCATATGCCGAGGGTAATTCACCAACACCCGCCATGTTGCAACCCATTCTACAAGCAGCTATTAAAGCTACGCCCCAAGTGGAAGTAGAACGTATAACAGATGCTACTTTGAAAAAAGTTAAAACTG
Organism: Delia radicum; assembly: GCA_021234595.1. Classification (NCBI taxonomy): domain Eukaryota; kingdom Metazoa; phylum Arthropoda; class Insecta; order Diptera; family Anthomyiidae; genus Delia; species Delia radicum. Next base: position 189,725,701 of record CM037855.1, on the reverse strand, counting down.
AAAAAATTGAACAAACCAGTGGTTTAACAAGATCTCGACAAAATCTCGAAACAATTGTGGAAGCCATACGCCATTTAGAAGGAGATCATTTATTCACAGATAGCAATGGTGAACAGCATAAGGTTTTGGTACAAACACAAGCCGTACGAACAGTGGGACAAGATGCACCCTTAGCATTGACCACCAAACAACATGTGGTGGCACAACGCAAAACTTTAGCCGAATTGAGACCTTTCCTGCAGCTAAAAGGAGGCAGCAAACAAGTTACTATTGTGGGGGGAGGAGGCACAGCCTTAACCCTCACAAAAACAACTACACCAAACGTTATACAAAAAGATAAGGCTACCATAACCTCGGTAGTTTCACAAAATGTTACACCCACCGCCATTTTTAAAGTTCAAACATCAAATGCCGCTGGCGGCAGTGCTATCGTAACACAGGGTAGTAGTTTAGGTGCGGGTAATAGTGGTGCCGGCAGTAGTATGGGATCAACGTCACAACAAGTTACAGGTAATGTAACCATAACTAGTACGTCGGTAAAACAATGTCGTCCGGGTGTTATTGTGGCCAAACAACTGTCTTGATTTCGAGGCCTCCCAACAACAACAAAAACACAAAAATTGCAACCAAATAATGTTGCTTTAACAACTATTACAGCCTTGAAAGAACATCAAGATGATTTAGAACTAGAAGAAGAAAAGGAATTTGAAAAGAATTTACAAGAATTAGTAGATGAAGAAGAACAAGAACTTCAACAAGAAAAGGATTTGGCTGAAGACGATGAAGAAAAATTTAAAATAGAAGAAGAAGAAGAACAACAACAACAAGATGATAATGATAATGAAAATCAAATTTATAAAATAAATGAAATTTTAAGATTTAGTTAAAGAAACCTTTAGCGATAGCGAAATAGAAACAGAATCTGAAACTGAATCCTTTTCTACCACAGATTTTGCTACTTCATTAACTACTATAAATTCGAATAAAACTTTTAAATCGAATGTTCAAATTAATGAAACCAATAATAATAATTTACTACAACAAAAAGAAGATGAAGAAAAACCTTTACAAGAAGAAAATTTGTATAAATTCATACAAAATCCAAAATATACAAAAACTACAATTATAAAAAAATCTATAAATTCAATAAAAATTCCCCAAAAATATAAAATAAATCAATCTTCATTAAAATCTTATAATAATGATAAATTAAATATTAATAATTATAAAATTAAATAATAATTGTAAGACTAGTATTAATAAAAATGTAAATTTTTTAAATATTACTACAACAAAACCCCAACAACAACAACCGAAAAAATTACAAGTAGTACCCCCCAATATATCTACTAATATTAAAAATAATTCATTTAATAATTCTACTATTTCTACTGCTATTAATACTAATATTATAACAACAACAACTACTCCTTTAATTAATTTTAATCATAATTTTAAACATAATATCAATAATATTAAAAATAATTATCATATTAAACAAAATAATAATAATAATTCTAATAATGTTGATAATATAATATAATATCGAAAAATTCAAATAATCTTGCTTCTCTTATTATTCCTAATATTAAAAAAAAGCCAACAAAAACATCTTCAACATTATCATCAATGTCGTCGTCATCATCATCATCGTCGTCATTATTAACAAATAATATTATTAAAAATTCTACAACTTTATGTTCTTTAAAAAAAATCGTAAAAATCGTTCAATATCAACCACAAATAACAATAAAAAACTTTTCATACAATTGGAAACTAATTAAATTTAAACAATGCTTATGTTAATAAGGAACAGAAATGTGAAAATATTTGAATTAAAAAAAAAGAAATAATGCTTTTAAATTTAGTTAATAAAACATGACAGTTCCAGAAAAACAATTCGTACTATTTAAAAATAAATAAATTTAGTTTTTCTTTACTTTAAATATTAAAAAAAAAAAAAAAAAAAATATGTCAAATCAATAATTTTATATTTCTTTCCTATTTCTTAAACGATTCTATAAATTTTTATTTCAATCATTAAAAGTATTATTCTCTTTTTTTTTTGTTTCTTTAATAAAAAAATATTAATATTCGAATTTATATTCGAAATTGAAAAACAATTTCAAACCCTCAAAAATTATAGTTTATTTTTCATTTATTATTTCCTTAACTATATTCGAAGTTAAGAAACAAATAATTTTTTTAAAAGAAATTTCATATTACATCGGTGATTTTACATTTCTGTACAAAAACATTTTTACAAAATTTGTAAATTTTATTGTTTTTAAGAATTGGAAAATAAAAAATCATGACACACCGATAATTTTACATTCTGCCTCAGAATCGATTTAATTAATTTTAATTCTAAAAGTATAACATTTTATTTCGTTAATAAAATATAGAACTTCGAATTTATATTCGAAATTGGAAAACAGCTTCAAAATATCAACAAGTATATTTTTTCATTTCTAAAATCAATTAAAGAATATATTTTGCTATAAATAATTTCGAAAATATATTCGAAATTAAATAGCAGTTTAAATTTAAACTTAAAATATATCAAATTTTATCTTAAAAAAGAAGATTTTTAAAAAACATACTTTAATTCGAAATTATAAACAAAGAATATTAAACTATTTTTATTAAACTTTAAATATACATAATATCGACAGATTTTTAATTAGCATTTGAAATTTGAAAAACGTTCGAAATTCGAATAAAGCTTAAATATGATTTTAATCGATTGTATAAGTTTATACAAATAAAAACTGCTATTAGATACATCTAACATTTTTTTTTTTTTTTATTATAATTTTTCTATAAACAAGACCATAAAATAGTTTCGAATTTAATTTCGAATCTTTTCAAATAAATAATCTATAAGATTGGAAAACAGGGTTGAAATCCAAACTATTGGCCATGTTCTGTATATCACTTTTGTAGTGAAAATTATTTAGTTCAAAATTTAGTATATCAGCCATGTTCTGAATTTCACTTGTTCACGTCATAATGAAAGTGAAAATTTTATAATTGTATTTTTTCGATTTCACTTGAAATTTAAGTGAATTATTAATAGTGAATGAATGTAAAAAAGGCTAAAATCGAGCAGAATTTTCGAACATAGTGAATTAGTGGCATGAACTCGAATTTCAATTTCAATTTGAAATCACTTCGAAATAATGAACAAAGTGATTTTTTTTTAAATGTATTCGAAATTTAAGTCAATATGATTGTACATTAGACATTTAATGGAAAAAGAATCAAATCAAATAGAATTTTAGAAAGCAGTGAATTAGTTGCATAAACTTCAATTTCACTTCGATTTAAATAATTTCGAAATGCTGAGTGATGGTTATTTAGGTAGAGAAAATTGGAATCGAAATCGTAAACAATTTCAATAAAAGCAGTTTCATTTCGAGTTTAAATCACTTTAAAATATAGAACATGGCTGTTGTTATAAAAAATAACGCTTGAAACCGTTATTACAGTCAGGATTTGTCTTCGCCGAGTTCGTCTTAAAAGAGTTTTACTGTCTTTTTGGGTAATGTTTTGGCATAGTACTATTTTTTTTTTAATATAAATTTAAAACAATCTTAAGTTTTGCATTAGACACCTCGACAAGCTTCCTTGATTTGAATGCCGATATGTGGTTGATATACTCGTTGATGCCCTGATTCCAAATTCGCATGCAAATGTTTCACCACGTCACAATTTTGAGAAAACGCGGTTAAAGTTGCCAAAAATGGCTATTATGGCTCTTTTTTGATGCAAAATAAAGATAAATATTTAGAATACACTTTACTCTTGGAAATACCGCAATGAAATTTTCTAAAACTGATTGTTAAAAAAGCTTAAATATACATTTATCAAATGCCTTCTATAAAAAATTATAAAAAACATTTTTTATGATATTTGAGAAAAAACAATTGTAATTTCGTACATTTCAAAGATATCTTATATTTGAACTGAATTTTAAACAAAGTTGGCGTAATAATTTTAAAATTTTTCGACGACGTTAAAAAAAGGAAAGCTCAAAGCTCGCGACCCTAAAATAAATTAAAGCTTGTCGGATGCATGGCCTAGGCTACTTTTAAAAATGTAATATTTGGTAATTTTTGATGGAGTATTTTTCAAATTCATTATAGAGAATAGAGTTCAATATATGTATCTTCCATCGTAATAAAAATGCTTAAGCTGGTTTGGATGTGTT